>CM050173.1:8296119-8408619 GCA_027410445.1 Discoglossus pictus
TGGAGATCCTGATTCTGAACAAGGACTTCCATTGATTATGGGCTTTAGTGTGTATTACAAAATATGATATGTAATAATACATAAATATGTAGTTTAGAAGTGCCAACATGTTCTTGTTATTATTATTTAGATTTTATTAATAACGGCAGACTCTATTCCTCATCATAACCAATAAATAACAACAAAGTCTTAGTTTAAAGAAATAAAATAAAAAAAAGCACGTGAGCCACTGGTATAAGTAACTAACAAAACACAAGTGAAAGTTCAAGACTATGGCCCCTATTCAATTAAGCTTTTGTTGTTTACTAGAGCCCGTAAACTAATTTGCTATTCAATTGGCGTATTTTAAGTAGCCGCAAGCGGGTTAAAGGCTTAAAATCCCTGCGGTTGTCAAAATTGTAACACAATCCATCTAAGCCTTTGATCTTTCAAGCATGCAAACGTTACAATCGCTAAAATCGTTATTCAATTGCTACAATTCCTCAAGCACGCAAATGTTTGCACACCCGTAAATGGCAACTGTGGAAGAAAATCTTACGGTAACAGATAGGACTCGCAAGGGGGTTAAACACCTGTTCGTAGCACTGTAAATGCAAATAAAAAAATCAATACTGCACTTTTAAAGACGGGGAAAGTGATGAAAGACATTAGAATTGTTTGCACAGCAGTCTCACGCTCGCAAATCTGCAATAAAATTTTTATGATTTATTTCGGTGCCATATCAATCTCGGGAATCAATGAGTTAATACATATCAGGCCACCCACATGGATTATAACAGTATCGCCATTCATTTTTTATATTTTGCATATTGCCGAATTGCCAGTCTGATCGCATATGGGATTTCGAAACGTTAATTAATTGACGTGTAACCTCCATATTTTACCGACGTAATGATGATGGTATCATTTACTGTAGTTACGGCCTTGCTTAATTGATCATGCTCTCAAATGCTACATAGAGATTGCATGGTTTACAGTTTCAGCTTTCGGCCTGTAAATTGCGGGCTTGTTCAATTGAATCGCTCTGTAATTGTAGTAAATTTCAAGCCAGCAGACATATGGCCTATAAAACATAATCTGCGGGCTTGCAATTGAATAAGGCCCTATGAGTTGTCTAAAAAAAATGGTATATGTATTAAATGATTCCCCTTCTGGATGGATACCTTGTTATGATGGCTTGTGTACCTCAGTGAAGCTGTGAGCTATACCATGTAGGGTCACCCAAGATGGACAGGTCAGACAGATTGTGGTCCACTAGAGAAGGAACTAGCAACCCACTCCAGTATCTTTGCCATGAAAAACATATGGGTAAGCACAGATGCTCTTATGGTAATATAAACATTGGCAAGCGGCTTATTTCAGTGGATAATTTATGTTTTCTGTAATGATGGATCCGTTTTTGTTATATTAAAAATGGCACAGGGAAGGTCCTTATTTCAAATAATACACATTTAAAGGTCTATTTACTGTACAAGAAAATAGCTAATAACCTAAAACATAGCTTAGCAGACTGGAAAAAGATGTACATTTTATCTGTTCTTTCCTGATTTATATATACAATATGTAAATATAATTCAGATCTTATAATGTTTGTTTGTGCGAGCATACTTACAGTGCACATAAATCATTTGAGCAGCTGACCTTCTTCAGCAATGTTTAATCTCTTTACCAAGGCCAAAATAAGTTCAGACAGTCAGAAATATTATTTATCACCAGCTCTATGGTTATGTCCTTTATTATGCATCAACAATCTTTCTCAGAATATTTATTGACTGAATTGATTTCCAAACTATTAATTATATGCAAATCAAACAGGATTATTATTCATTTCAAATTGGTTAGATTAGCACTTATTTCTGATTGTTATGTATGTGGACTATGTCTGGAGCCCATTCAACTGCACAAGACAGGCTGTTTTACATATGAATCTCTTTGTTTCAGTAAATAACATTAAGATACGGGTATTGCACCCCCACACCTTTTTCTTTGTTTCCTTCCTAACAATAGTTTATATTATTTGTGTGTTGGAGCAACAGAAACTATTACATCCTACAAACACACTTTATTGAGGAGTATTTAGGGATATTTGCAAATAATTATTCCATATTTAATTTTCCATTTGCATTCTAAGATTCCAACTGTGAATCCTGGAATAGGAGACGCCTTAAAGCATTCTCATAGAGTTCTTATTTAAATGGCAATATTGCACGTGATATATACTTGTCTTCTCGTCTAATACAATCAGTACTGACCAAATGGACCTTCAGTGTTCTGTTACTTTTTGGAAGTAAATCCCCTTAATGAAAATGTGATTTAGAAGGGTTTTTGGAGCACTTCCTGAAATTACCCACGTGTGAACCTTTAATTGATTAAATTAACATGTGCTCTATAGCCCTTCAATTTTGGCAACAAGGAATAAAGCTCACAAAATGCCAGATCATTGGAATTATTCATGTATTCAATAAAGGTGGTAACATCCTGTCCTTTAGAGTTACAGTAGCTCACTGTAATAGAGTAAGAATATAAGATTATTTCAGTAGTCATAAAAGGAAAATGTATAGCATTACATTATGCAAAACATGTTTAAACAAAAACAATTGCAGTATTTGATTAAAGGAAACTAAAACTAGCCTACAAAAGTGAGGATAACTCAATACATTTAACAACTTAAACAATATAATGCATATAAAGCACATATATAAGTCATGATTGGATTGATCTGTAACAAAATGTCTTCATTGGGGATAATGATCCCAAAAATAATAATCCCCCATGGTCTTTCAAAGTAGTTGGTTGTTCTACAAATGTGTAACTTTAATGCTTATTGTTTGAATCATTGCATTTCTTTAAAATTGTCTGTAATCTAAATAGGGCCCGATTCAATTGCCCAATTCCTACATTTATACACACCTAAAATCACTCTTAATATTGCTACATATTCAGCAAATATTACATACTAGCGAATTGCCCATCAAAAAATTACGGCAATGAAATTGTAAGTGAGCTAAGGGTGTTTGGTGTATATAATTTGGCTGATGTAGCGTCGTTCCTTTTCTATGTCGTGCGAGTTTTTCGTAATATTCCTTTTCTATGTCGTGCGAGTTTTTCGTAATATTCGTTTTCAATGTTGTGCGAGTTTTTCGGGAATATCCGTAGCTGTTTGGTGTTGTTTTGCGTGTTTATGGTTGTGTTTTGCGTGTTTAGGGACCTTTAGCCTCATTTTCGTTTTGTTCGGCGGCCATTTTTTCTCTCGCTTAGGTGATTTTCAGGTCTCTAAACTCCAAACTTTGTGCTTAAATGGAGGTGTAACTTCACTTGCCGAGGTCCTCGGTGCCCCCCCTTGCTGTGAGTAACCTTTTTATGTGCTTGTTTTTTGTATTTGTTGTGTTTGTAATGTTTTGGGGGTTCCGTCCTTGTTTTCTAATCTCGTAGGTGTTTTTCGGCAAATACGTAGGTGTTTGGGGATGTTTTGCGTCTTTAGACTGCTGTAGCCTCGTTTTCGTTTTTTTCGGCGGCCATTTTTTCTCTCGCTTAGAGAATTTTTTAGTGTTTAAACTGCTTTAATTTCAGTTAAATTGAGGTGTAACTTTAGTTTTCGAGGTCCTGGGTGCTCCCTCTTCTTGTAAGTAAGCTTTTTATGTATTTGTTGTGTGTATTTGTTGTATTTTTCATGTTTTGATGTGCGCGTGTTGCAGCCGTTTTTTGCGAGGTCGTAATGGGTCGTAACGTGTCTTGTATTTTGTTTGCGTTATGACGTAAATTTTGCGAGGGCCTCAGTTGCTGGCAAGGAGCGCTACGCGAGCCCGCTAGCGTGAGCAATGTCTCATATGCTCACAACTATTTATGTGATTGTCACTAATGAATTCTTAAGTCAATAGAATGCATATAAACATTTATAAAAAAAAAAACACCCAAAGCCAAATTTATGAGTTCAAGGCATTTGCAAGTAGCTAATAGAATATGGCCCATAGTGTCAAGCAACTGAAGCAATTAAGGAAGTGGTTATTTATCCAGATACATATGTCCACCCTTGGTTTTGTATGGAGTCCTACCAGCGATGTTATGCATGATGGAAGGATGATAATTATTCGGCTTAAGGATTTATACAGCAGTGGTAATCACCCGCCTGTCCTAGGGTTGGAGACATCTTGTGAGGGATGGGATGAGAAGAAAATAAAACTTTAAACATACCACTATCATTGTTCACATTTATAGAGGCATCTGCTGTTAAAATGTACTATATTGAAATCAGTGCAAAACATTTATAAATACATCGCTTGCAGGCTGTAACATTAAGGAATGGTATTGCTTAGCCCTTCCTAATGCCCTCTTGAGAACATCACAAGTATATCTATTGTATCCATCATAACTGGACTTGCTAGAGTAACAAACCTTATATTATAAGTTTATAATATAAATTAACATAAATATGGTAAGTTACGAATGTTGGTCACGCAATGTTAAATGTCATCTGTCCCGTTATTTGTCTGAGGACGCTCCACCGATGGAGGATGGAAACAGATTAAAGGCACTCATGAGATGCCGTGATCAGCACCGAAGGCCGTAGGACTGTGGTGCTGATCGCGAGGCACGCAAGACTTTGAAAAAATTATGGCTTTAACGGACAATGTTTTTTTCAAGCCCGTAATTCGGAAGCCGTCGGAAGACAACCAAAAGACGATAATTAATTAAAAAATCATAATTTACAACCTCACGCACAGCACAGGGGAGAGGCAGGGAGCCTGTGAGTGAGGTTGTAAGCTAATTTGAATAGAGACATAGAGGGGAAAGACACAGGGGAGGGGAGAGGGTGGAAAGAGACACAGGGAGAGAGGAGGGAAAAGAGACACGGGACGGAAATAAGGGAAAAAAACACAGGGCGGAGGGGAGAGGGGGAAACAGACACATGGAGGGGACAGACAAAGGGGTCAGAGAGTAGGGAGAGGCTGACAAGGAGCGCCAAAGGCGCTCAGCACGAGGCACAAAAGTGGTGGGTTGGACGAGGTCTGCAGTGAGCGCTCATTGAAAGCTGCGGGTTGGCCCGAGGCCTGCAATAAGCGGCAAAGCCGCTCATCGCGAGGCTTGCGATCAGTGCCAAAGGCGCTCATCACAAGGCATGTAAAGTAGACGGTGGGAGAGGTTTGCAATGAGCGCTGAAGGCGCTCATCACAAGGCCCTCAAGTTAGAGGTGGGAGAGCCTTGCATTGTGTGACAAACAGCATTGCCAGCCTTCAAATTTTATTGCCGTCATTTTTGACGGGCAAGTCTCTATTATAATATAAAATTAGCTACTAATGAGTGATACAGTATACACTGGTTACAATTTAACATACAATATTTAGCAGGAAGAGCAGTCATTCTATTATAGAATAACATTTATAGAAATATGCTAATGAAAAATTCAATGGGTCATCCAGGACCTATAAAGAATTGCCATCCCAGATTATTAACCAATTATGAATGCATCGATATACATTTGCTGTCACAACCTCCTTTAGTAGTTTGTTCCACAGTCTTTATTGCCCTTACTGTGAATAACACTTTTCTTTCTCTAGATGTATTTATAGAAGATAATCATATCCACTCTTAAGAGCCATTTTTTGCTCTGGAAAATAAGTTTAATTTGTTAAGTCTTTATTCATAGCTTTATGAACTTTATTCATTTTTTTGCCCTTACCTGTATTTTTTCAAGCTCCTTTTTATGAAGTGGTACCCATAATTTGACTCCATATTCCAAAAGAGGGCATACTAGGGATTTGTATAGAGGCAGACTTATATTTGGTTCCCTTGCTTCGATACCCCACTTTATGCATGCTTTTTTATTATTACTTAGAAGAAAAATAGGGGAAGGGAGGGAAGTGCACCACCTCTTTGCATCTCCACATATGGTGGGAATGTTACATAGTTACATAGATACATAGTAATTGAGGTTGAAAAAATACTTTTAGTACATCATGTTCAACCTTTTTAGATCTCATCTGATCAGTAATATGCAGATTAATTGTTAATTGATCCAGAGGAAGGCAAACAGAAAAAAAACAGCAAAACTTTGTCAATTGTCTCAAAAGGGGAATTAAAAATTCCTTACTGACCCCAGATACTGGCGATTGGATTCCTCCCTGGATCAATACTCCCTCTCTAATTATCCAGGATAACCCTGAATGCCCTTTTCATTTAAACATATATCCAATACCTTTTTAAAGTTATCTATCAAATCCGCTCATTATCTTTAGTAGAGAATTCCACAGATTAACCACCCTTACTGTGAAGAACCCTTTTCTTTCTTTAAGGTGAAATCTTCTTACTTCTAATCCCAAAGGATGTCCTCTTGTCAGTTGTTCTTGCTCTCTTCTTAAATATAGGCATCATGTCTGCTTTTCTCCAGTCATCTGGTAGAGACCCTGTGTTGAATGAATCTTAAAAAAATTATATATAATGGTTTGGCTATTATAGAGCCCAGTCCCCTCAGTACCCTTTGATGTATTCCATCAGGACCCAGGACTTTATTAACAATAATTTTTTTCCAACCTCTTTTTGATTTCTACATAACCAATTATTTTGGTGAAGGTAGTGTGGCTCCATTATGTTGCTTTGTCCCAACCACAAGACAGGGCAACCAACCATGGAAAAGCCAAGAGGAGTCAGACAACTTCAATCAGTACAGAGAAGGGCAACAAAACTAATAAGGGCAATGGAGGGGCTAAGTTATGAAGAAAGACTAACCAAATTAAACATATTTTCTCTAGAAAAAAGGTATCTAACAGGGGATATTATTACCTTATATAAATATATCCAGGGCCAATACAAGGTTTTGGCAATTAAACTTTTTGCGCCAAGGGGTTTTTAACCGAGAAAAGGACATCCTTTGAGGTTAGAAGTAAAAAGATTCCACCTTAAAGAAAGAAAAGGGTTCTTCACAGTAAGGGTGAAATTCTCTACTAAAGGAGGTGGTGATGGTGATAACTTTAAAGAGGGATTGGATGTATTTTTAAATAAGGTTGCAAGTTAATTTGAGGCATATTTTGTCTTTTTTAACAATCGAAAATCACTGAAGCAGGAAAAAAAATGGTGGCCGCAAAAACGTAAAAAATCTGAAACACGATGAAAACGAGGCCAGGCATGCAGAACTTAGAAAATGCACGACACAAAAGACAGTAACACTTACACCAACAACGCCAGGCACGCTGGACTTAGAAAATACACAATGAAAAAGACAGTAACACATCAACGACGCCAGGCATGCGGGACTTTGAAAATAAAACCAACGGCAGTCAGCGCTACCACGCATAGACACAGAGGAGAAAGGCACAGGCAAGGGACAGATGGGAGATGGTGGAAAGAGACACATGGCAAGTTGCAAGTTGCCGATGCCTGTAATGAGAGGTGAAGTAGATGCAAGGAGAGGCTTGCAATGAGCGTTAAAAGCCCTAAACGCGGGGCACGAGATATACGCCAAAGGTGCTCAGAGGGGGCAAAACATTGCATTGTGTGGCAAACAGCATTGCCAGGCTTAAAATGTTGTTGCTGTCATTTTTTGACGGGCAATTCTCTAGTTATATTATAAATTGCATGCATGCTTTTTTTTCCTCTTCAAGTGCATAACTTAACATTTATTTGTATTAAATCTCATCTGCTATCTTGCTGCCCATTTTGTGAAAGTACATATTTTTTTGTTTTAATTACCTTACATAACTTGGTGTCATACTAAAATATTACTTTTCAGTTCTATTTGTAAATCATTTATACATATGTTAAAAAGGAGAGGACTAAATACTGAACCTTGAAGAACTTCACTTACCACATTAGTGCACTCTGAGTATGTTCCATTTACAGCAACCCTTTGTTTCCTGTCCATGTACATATATTTACTGTTATTCCAATATCCCCAGCTTTGTTCAACAGCCTCCCATGTGGCACTGTATCAAAAGCCTTTGCAAAATCCAAAAAGAATCCAGAGTTGCCTTGGTCCAAGTTCCTAGTTACCCCCTCATAAAACCATGTTGACTCACTTTTTATTGTTTCAAACGTATTTATTTTAGATTAAAATTTTACTGAAGGAAAAAAATATCCACTGCGTTACATTGGTCCAAGTTCCTACTTAGCCCCTCATAAAATCGTGTTGACTCACTGTTTTAAATTTATTTATTAAATATTTAAATATTAATATTGCCTCTCTAGCATATCCTCTAAATGTCAAAGGTGGAGCTTCTTTAAGGTGAAATCTTCTTACTTCTAATCCCAAAGGATGTCCTCTTGTCAGTTGTTCTTGCTCTCTTCTTAAATATAGGCATCATGTCTGCTTTTCTCCAGTCATCTGGTAGAGACCCTGTGTTGAATGAATCTTAAAAAAATTATATATAATGGTTTGGCTATTATAGAGCCCAGTCCCCTCAGTACCCTTTGATGTATTCCATCAGGACCCAGGACTTAATTAACAATAATTTTTTTCCAACCTCTTTTTGATTTCTACATAACCAATTATTTTGGTGAAGGTAGTGTGGCTCCATTATGTTGCTTTGTCCCAACCACAAGACAGGGCAACCAACCATGGAAAAGCCAAGAGGAGTCAGACAACTTCAATCAGTACAGAGAAGGGCAACAAAACTAATAAGGGCAATGGAGGGGCTAAGTTATGAAGAAAGACTAACCAAATTAAACATATTTTCTCTAGAAAAAAGGTATCTAACAGGGGATATTATTACCTTATATAAATATATCCAGGGCCAATACAAGGTTTTGGCAATTAAACTTTTTGCGCCAAGGGGTTTTTAACCGAGAAAAGGACATCCTTTGAGGTTAGAAGTAAAAAGATTCCACCTTAAAGAAAGAAAAGGGTTCTTCACAGTAAGGGTGAAATTCTCTACTAAAGGAGGTGGTGATGGTGATAACTTTAAAGAGGGATTGGATGTATTTTTAAATAAGGTTGCAAGTTAATTTGAGGCATATTTTGTCTTTTTTAACAATCGAAAATCACTGAAGCAGGAAAAAAAATGGTGGCCGCAAAAACGTAAAAAATCTGAAACACAATGAAAACGAGGCCAGGCATGCAGAACTTAGAAAATGCACGACACAAAAGACAGTAACACTTACACCAACAACGCCAGGCACGCTGGACTTAGAAAATACACAATGAAAAAGACAGTAACACATCAACGACGCCAGGCATGCGGGACTTTGAAAATAAAACCAACGGCAGTCAGCGCTACCACGCATAGACACAGAGGAGAAAGGCACAGACAAGGGACAGATGGGAGATGGTGGAAAGAGACACATGGCAAGTTGCAAGTTGCCGATGCCTGTAATGAGAGGTGAAGTAGATGCAAGGAGAGGCTTGCAATGAGCGTTAAAAGCCCTAAACGCGGGGCACGAGATATACGCCAAAGGTGCTCAGAGGGGGCAAAACATTGCATTGTGTGGCAAACAGCATTGCCAGGCTTAAAATGTTGTTGCTGTCATTTTTTGACGGGCAATTCTCTAGTTATATTATAAATTGCATGCATGCTTTTTTTTCCTCTTCAAGTGCATAACTTAACATTTATTTGTATTAAATCTCATCTGCTATCTTGCTGCCCATTTTGTGAAAGAACATATTTTTTTGTTTTAATTACCTTGCATAACTTGGTGTCATACTAAAATATTACTTTTCAGTTCTATTTGTAAATCATTTATACATATGTTAAAAAGTAAAGGACTAAATACTGAACCTTGAAGAACTTCACTTACCACATTAGTGCACTCTGAGTATGTTCCATTTACAGCAACCCTTTGTTTCCTGTCCATGTACATATATTTACTGTTATTCCAATATCCCCAGCTTTGTTCAACAGCCTCCCATGTGGCACTGTATCAAAAGCCTTTGCAAAATCCAAAAAGAATCCAGAGTTGCCTTGGTCCAAGTTCCTAGTTACCCCCTCATAAAACCATGTTGACTCACTTTTTATTGTTTCAAACGTATTTATTTTAGATTAAAATTTTACTGAAGGAAAAAAATATCCACTGCGTTACATTGGTCCAAGTTCCTACTTAGCCCCTCATAAAATCGTGTTGACTCACTGTTTTAAATTTATTTATTAAATATTTAAATATTAATATTGCCTCTCTAGCATATCCTCTAAATGTCAAAGGTGGAGCTTCTAATCTTCCCACCCTCTTCCACAGCTTCCACTCCTCACAGATCTCTCACTATTAACAATGCCATCATCAAGCCCACCTCTCAGGCCCATTGTCTTGGGGTTTTCATTCATTCCTCACATACAATCCATCATTAAATATTGTCATTTTCACCTAAAAACATTTGTGTCCCTATTCTTTGGAACTCCTCGCCTCGCTCCATTAGACTAATCTCATGCCTCAAATCCTCCAAAGCCTCACTAAAAACTCATCTTTTTAAAGAAGCATATCACCTTCAGCCTTAATATATTTTACCTCACCCTTCTATACATCACCCATCTACACCTCACACATACCCTCTAGACTGTAAGTTTGAGAGTTTTCAATCTTATTGAGTACTTGAGATAAAGCACTTTGCTCCTAAATACCTGCATACAGCCTGTGTGTCTGCGGGTTAGAAATTTGGTGCAGTTACAAATGTATTTAATTAATTCAAGCCCGCAAGTGCAGGCTCACAGCTCCAACACGCAAACCATGAATTGCAGGGCATGATCATGATCAAGTAAGCAAGTCTGTAAGTTACAATTGAGACAGAGCCAATAGTAAATGTTACCATCATCATGGTGTTAGTAAAACATAGAGTTTATACTACAATTAATTAGTGTTTAGAAGTCCAATCTGCAATCGGACTCGCACTCCAGAAATGTAGAAATCAATAAAAATCAATAAATCAACTGTTTTAGTCGATGTGGGTGGCCTGATATGTCTTAACTCCTTGATTCCGGGAATCCATATAATACAGAAATACAACATAAAAAAAAAATATTGCAGATTCGCAAGCTTAAGACTGTTGTGTAATTAATTCTAAAGCCTTTCATTGCTTTCCCAGTATTTTTAAGTACAGTACTGTGTTTTTATTTGCTTTTGCAGTGTTATGAACATGTGTTTAACCCACTTGCGAGTCCTAGCTTGAACTCGTATCATTTTTTGATTAATTTGCCATTTATGGATTTTGCGTTTTTAGCACTGGTAACATTTACGGGCTTGTAACATCAAAAGAGGAGATAGGACGGAGTTATGTTTTTGACAACCGCTGTGATTTTGAGCCTGTAAATCGCAAATTGGAATGCGAGAAGCAAAATGTAGATAATTAAATATCAGTAACATTGTCATCATGTGGGTGATAACGGGAGTGACTCATGCGGCTGATTGATTCAGCTGAAGGCACGTCAGGAAAGGCAGACGCCATGCCGGTAGAATGATGCATGCAACAAGCCTATTTTTTTATATACATCCCTGGGCTCCCACTGATGAGCATTACCCGTGAGTGACTCCTTGCTGGAGTAAGATGAAGAGATGCTATGCTTTGCCGGTATTCTATTGTGGAGAGTCTAAAACGCTGGAGAAAGCATTCTGAGGAAACAGAAGAAATCTAACCAGGTACTTTATATTGGTTCGCAGCAGCATGAAATCATATATGCCTTGATGAAATCATATACCTTGGGAATAACGTCTTTTGCTCTAAATATAGAGGACTATTAGACAAAATATATCTCTATAAGAGGTGAAGTCTGCAGAGATAATCATTGAACTGTGGTCACTTTCTAAGTATAAAACAGCTGTGAAGTAGCTGATTTCTCAGTGTGCTTTATGATCAAGAGTACCTGCCAATGAACACATGCCTACTAATATCTGCAGTCAGATTTCATTGCGCCTTATGATTAAGAGCACCTGTCTGCGAACAAGCGTCTACTAATATCTGCAGTTATATCTCAGTGGGCTTTATGATTAAGAGCACCTGCCTGTGAACAAGTGCCTACCAATATCTGCAGTTATATCCCAGTGTGCTTTATTATTAAGAGCCCCTGCCTGTGAACAAGTTCCTACACATATCTGCAGTTATATCTCAGTGTGCCTTATGATTAAGAGCATCTGTCTGTGAACAAGTGCCTACCCATATCTGCAGTTATAACTCAGTGTGTTTTATGATTAAGACTATCTGCTTGTGAACTAGAGCCTACTTATATCTGCAGCTATATCTCAGTCTGCTTTATGATCAAGAGCACTCGCCTGTGAACAAGTGCCTACTAATATCTGCAGTCATATGTCAGTGTGCTTTATGATTAAGAGCACCTGCCTGAGAGCAAGTGCCTACCAATAGCTGCAGTTATATCTCAGTGTGCTTTATGATTAAGTGCACTCATCTGTGAACAAGTACCTTCTAATATCTGCAGTTATATCTCAGTGTGCTTTATGATTAGGAGCACCTGCTTGTGAACAAGTTCCTACAAATATCTGCAGTTATATATCAGTGTGCCTTGTGAACAAGGGCCTATTAATATATGTAGTTATAACTCAGTGTGTTTTATGCTTAAGACTATCTGCTTGTGAATTAGAGCCTACTTATATCTGCAACTATATCTCAGTAATCTTTTTTTGATCAAGAGCTCCTGCCTGTGAATAAATGCCTACTAATATCTGCAGTTATATCTCAGTGTGCTTTATGATTAAGTGCACTCACCTGTGAACAAGTGCATGCTAATATCTGCAGATATATATCGGTGTGCTTTATGATCAAGTGCACTCACCTGTGAACAAGTGCCTGCTAATATCTGCAGATATACTCAGTGTGCTTTATGATTAAAAATACCTGCCTGTGAACAAGGGCCTATTAATATCTGCATTGAGTTATATCTAAGTGTGCCTATGATTAAGAGCATCTGCCTGTGAACAAGTGCCCACTAATATCTGTAGTTATATCTCAGTGTGCTTTATGATTAAGAGAACCTGCCTATGAACATGTAGATTACCAGATTTAAGGAACATAAAATTGTCAACAGACATCTTTTTTTGTCCCCATGTGTTTCTTATATACAAATAGAGGCTGGGGATTATTAGTTCAATTATTCTTGTTGTTCTCTACAAAGACCTTGAAAGAGAATAAGAAGATATCATATCTTTGTGGAATATTGAGTTTTACATCATACCCTTAAGATAATTCCAGGTATCTTGTCAAGTAAATACAATCAATCCTTAAGCTTGGATTAACAGACAAGAAAAAGGATAATATTCCACCAAAAACAAAATCAAAGGACCAAAAAAATATAAGTCAAAAATCTAATTTATTTTCTCCTAAAAATAAACTGAAACTTTACAAGACAATCAAACGATAATGGATCATGCGTCCAATCAAAGTATATTAAGCTCTAATTCCTCAAGCATTCATGGAGAGATGATCTCCCAGCAGTATGACCAACTAGCTCTATCTAATATGAAAAGTCTTCTAGCAGACTTTCAAACTTCGATAATAGCAGAATTCAAACAACAAATACTAACAAATTCCTTGGCAATAGAAGATTTAAAATCAAAGTCGGAAGAGATTGAAAGAAAATTTGATAAACTAATCATTGATCATACCTCTCTGCTGTAATATACCTCACAGTTAGAGAAGAAAATAAAAGTGCTAAATGATAATGTAACTAAGAATGAAGACCATTCAAGGAGACAAAATTTAAGGATTAGAGGAATTCCAGAGAATGTAATAAACTCAGACCTTATGGAGAGGTTTTTTACCTGCCCCCCCCCCCCCCCCTGAAGTTCAGGGAGACAATAGAATAGACATAGCACATAGATTACTTCTTCTGGCCAGTTATGACTCTAATAATCCTAGAGATGTAATAGTAAAATTAATTATTTTTGCCTGTAAGGAAGCAATAGTTAAAATATCCTTTAAGAAAAGGGTTTTGGATTCTCCATCTGAAAACATTAGATCTTCCGCCACTCTAGTAAAACGTAAGGAGTTTAATCACATTACAACGGCTTTAAGAAAAGACCAATTGCCATATAAATGGGGTTTTCCATTCTATGTTTTGAAAAGCTCCAAATGGTACACATTTAATACAGTTAAAGAAGGAGATGATTTTTTGACCACCTGAAAAGATAAATATGATTCAGAAAAATATTTTCTAAAAAGTCTAAGCCTTTATTTGATGCCCCAGAGTGGCAATGGGTGTCTCATTAGTAACTATCATTCCCTAGTATAAATGATAATTTATAAGCTGCTTTTTTTTGTTTATAAATAAACTTGTATATCAACTATGAGTGATTTATAAAGAATTATTCAAAGTGATTTCAATAGTTTTTCTCCCATTTTTATTTTTTGTACACTTATTATTATTATCTTTATTTGTAACGTGGCAACATATTTTGTAGCGCTACACAGGGGTTGAGTACATGGCAATTACAAAGAATGGATGCCCCTGTTTTTGAGCTCGGAATCAAATGTACATAGTGCTTGTTTCCAAAGCACTGACCCAAGATTAAAAACTCACAAACTTAATAAAGAGATTTAGCCATATTCTATTAGCTACTTACAAATGCATTGAACTCTGTGGCTTTGGGTGTTTTTTATAAATGTTTATATGCATTCTATTGACTTAAGTATTCATTAGAGGGATTTTAAGTGTGTATAAATCTACAAATTTGCCAATTCAATCAGGCTCATTATATCTTAAAAGGTAGGAGGATTATTAGATAGTTATCAAACTAAAAGGAGTTAATAACTCCCACTAAAGTGCTTAACACTGATTAATAATTACTTTATAATTGGGAAAAATTATAATATTAACATATTTACAAAAAGTATATTTTATTATACCATATGGTAGGCAGCGACGCACAAACAAAAAATAAAAACAGTATTAAAAACACTTAAAAGGAGATGCCTCCCTTTTAATAAAGAAATGGTAAATTGTAGGAAAATAAGGTTTTCTGAATGTGTCATACACTCATATTTAATGGTTAGATACTTCCAACTCTTTTTTGAAAACCAGTTTCCTTTTATTCATACCATTTGAGATTGAGGAATCCCTATTTGTACTATTAGTGACAATGCACACTGCCTCAGGGTAATTTAAGAATAATTAACCCTGTGCTTACTTGCTATAGGGTATTCCAATATTAAATCATATGGGGCTGATATGCCTTAAGATTAAAGGATAGGGTCCCTTAGGTAGATGTTTGTAGGTTCCTGCTAAATAGTATTTAGGTAGCCCAACATTAAATATCGATATCTGCATAAATATAGCTCATTACATTAGCGCTATGAATTGGTGCCACATAGCATTATTCTTAAGACTAAGCTACTATATGTCTCTGTTTCTTTCCCCCCACTCCCTCCCCAGTGTCTCTTTCCCCACTCTCCCTCTCGTGTCTCTTTGCCCCCCTCTCCCTGTCCTGTGTATTTTTCCCCCCTTATCTCCATCCATTGTGTCTCTTTCCCCCCCTCTCCCTCCCATGTGTCTCTTTCCCACCCTCTCCCCATCTCTCTTTGGCCCCCTCTCACGGCTTTGAAACCATTTGCGGCCTTGGCTGTGATTAAACCTTTAACTTTTTTTCAAGCCCGCAAGGCCTGAATCATAAATCGCTATTGCTCCAAGCCTTTTGGGCTTGAACTTTTTTTTATGGGTTTAACGCTGATTTTTTTTTCAGGGCCGTAACTCGGCAGCCGTTGGGAGGCCTCCAAAAGACACCAGTTGAATAGCAAATTATCTTTCAACCTCACTTATGGACTCGCTGCCTCAGGCCTATTCAATTGGCGTCTTTTGGCGTCCTTCCAACGACTTCCGAGTAATGGGCTCTCATCACGGGCCTTGCAGTAAGAGCCTTTGGCGCTCGTTGCAAGTCTATTTCCCCCCTCTACGGGCCTCGCGATTAGCGCCTTCGGCACTCATTGCGGATTACATCAAACCCGTAACTTTCAGTCCTGAGGATGAGCGCGTTTGGCGCTCATCACAAGGAACGCAATGAATGCCTTCAATGCTCATTGCGCGTGCGCAAGCCCGTAACTTTTAACATAGCATTACCAACAAACTTACAATTACGACAACTATATATGTGATGTTTTGCAATGGAGGAGAACTATTATTGCTATATGTACGTCTTGGTATTAATATATGATAGAATCTTTACAATGAAATCAATATTCAATGGTAATTAGGATTATTACTCAAAATGCACAAGGATTAAACACCCTGTCCAAAAGAAAAGTTGCTATATCAAACCTTATGAAAGATAATCCTGATATTATATGCCTCCAAGAGACACATTGGAAGAATGGCACAATACCGTGGTTTTATAATTATGCCTTTACTGATAGTAAATACAGAAAAGTGAGGATTAGGATTTCCCTGGGTGTTTTCCACCCCAATATACAATATACAAAAAGGTGGGATAAATATAAACAAAAGTAATTTTATTAAGTAATTGACAGCGGCGTTTGTTTAAAAACAGGGAAGTTTAAAACACTAATAGGGGGAATAAAAAGAGGGCAGATGTAAGAAATAGTAAGTGACCCTGAAGCACTAGTATTGTGCAATGTATAACTCTAAAGTGAGTGGGTATTACTATTCACACCTAGCGGGCGAGCCAAAATAATTGCAAAGAAGTACCAGGGCATAAAAACCCTATTAAATAATAAATGGTATGTATATAAAGCACCCTTATGTCTAAATAAATATCCTCCAAGAATCTAGAGGATACATTAAACAAAGCAATATTTTTGCATGAACATGAGGTATAGGTCACTTGATGTCTTACTGACAAACCTATTGCACTTAAATAGAGGTACTAAGGTTGTACCTATATGAGTCAAAATTAAAGGGGAGCTCAACCTAAGGTACAGATAAAGTTGTCACAACAGCTATATCTTACACAGCATAGAGTCCAAGCTTTGCCTGTATACATTTATTGGTATCTAACTGCGGTATGGCATAAAAAATGCCTAAAGCTGTGTATATAAGGTAAAGGCTGTTCCCCAACTATAAGGATTACAATAGGTAATCTCAGGTGCTTGCAGATATAATATGCCACTAGTGGGATATGAGGGGCTTTAAGCTAGGCCGTAATTGTAGCAGATTCGCGCTTCCTGGAAAGCTCGACCGCCAGGTATGCAACGCGCATGCGCATGTCTAACGTGATGACGTGCGCAGCGTCGTTGCTAGGAGCCTGACGTGTTTCGACGTACCACGTCTTTGTCAAAGGAAAATTGTATAACGCTGTCTTCAAGAGCTTTATATAGGAAGCTGTCGCCTAGGCAACCTGAAAATAGTGAATATATTGCCCATAACGGGCCGAAAGGGTAATGGAGAAAGTATAGATAATCCAAATAATATATACAAGAGGCTGCTGAGATATATATACAAAGGCATAAGAACAAAAATGATGTGTGCACTAATGCACTTATTATGGATAACAATGTATAAGTCATATAGATGAACTGAAAAAGCTTATAATAAGCTAAAGGGGAGAAGTACAGATGTGCAGTATAATAGCTACTACACCTATATGGTGACAGACTGCCAAAGAAGGCAGGATAAAAAACAAAAAGTGAGCAAAACATTTTTCTGTGTATAGGACCATTATATAAATGGGAAATTAACACCTTTATATAACTATAAAGGTAAGAGACCAGGAAACAAAGTCTGTATGAGGCGACAGGTGGTCAAAAAGTGTTAAATATTGAGGGATGTGAAAACAGAGCTAGAAAACTAGTAATAAAGGAGAAAATATGGACTCTAAAATACGTGCTTACTAATATGACAAGCGCCTGTGACAGGTTACTCGTGTATCAAAAAAAAAAAAAAATCAGAGTGGTGGGTGCTAATGCACCAAGGGTCCATCCAAATGGGATGTACAAGAGAGTGAGGAACAAGAAGCAAAAATACTCACTGGGGTGAATATGCATAAATGTGAAAAAGACTAGACTTATTGGGGGCTAAAGTGTGCAGTGTGTCTACGTGGCAGGAAAAGGCCTAACATAGATGGACAAAATAACAAATGTCATAAAAAGAGAAGAGAACCAAGTACTAGATGAAGGGTGTAAAAGTGAACCCCTCATTAAGTCCATAGGGTACTTGGGCCTTCAATTGGTATATCCAGCGTGCCTCACATTGTAATAATTTTCTGCTGTTCGGTCTCAATTATAAGGGACTTCTTTGTGAATGTTTCATTCGACAGGTTACTTGCTGGACTTATATTTATTCTAAGTCCTCTAGGGACAATTTGATTTTTTAGGTAGTTTTGCAGGCTACTGATTTCCCATATAGATCTTAGCTGTTTTTTAGCAGTTTTTAACAGTTCACCAAATTGATCTTTAATTTTCCTCTCATTAGCTGTGATGGACTGGGCCCTGGAGCCAAAGCTCTCATCGGCTTCCTTTTGAAGTGAATCCACATCTATATTGTTTATAGCAGAATTTGCCATCTTAAAAAAGGCTTAGTACAATCCACTCGTTCCCTAAACTAAGCTCAACCGAAAACAAGTATAAAGACTTAAGGTCACTTGGGAAAAGTTTGAAAATTCTAAGTAAGTAATTTGTTTCCTCTGTGTGGATTAAACCACTAATCACTATCAAATACAGAAAAGTGAGGATTAGGATTTCCCTGGGTGTTTTCCACCCCAATATACAATATACAAAAAGGTGGGATAAATATAAACAAAAGTAATTTTATTAAGTAATTGACAGCGGCGTTTGTTTAAAAACAGGGAAGTTTAAAACACTAATAGGGGGAATAAAAAGAGGGCAGATGTAAGAAATAGTAAGTGACCCTGAAGCACTAGTATTGTGCAATGTATAACTCTCAAGTGAGTGGGTATTACTATTCACACCTAGCGGGAAGCGCGAATCTGCTACAATTATGGCCTAGCTTAAAGCCCCTCATATCCCACTAGTGGCATATTATATCTGCAAGCACCTGAGATTACCTATTGTAATCCTTATAGTTGGGGAACAGCCTTTACCTTATATACACAGCTTTAGGCATTTTTTATGCCATACCGCAGTTAGATACCAATAAATGTATACAGGCAAAGCTTGGACTCTATGCTGTGTAAGATATAGCTGTTGTGACAACTTTATCTGTACCTTAGGTTGAGCTCCCCTTTAATTTTGACTCATATAGGTACAACCTTAGTACCTCTATTTAAGTGCAATAGGTTTGTCAGTAAGACATCAAGTGACCTATACCTCATGTTCATGCAAAAATATTGCTTTGTTTAATGTATCCTCTAGATTCTTGGAGGATATTTATTTAGACATAAGGGTGCTTTATATACATACCATTTATTATTTAATAGGGTTTTTATGCCCTGGTACTTCTTTGCAATTATTTTGGCTCGCCCGCTAGGTGTGAATAGTAATACCCACTCACTTTAGAGTTATACATTGCACAATACCAGTGCTTCAGGGTCACTTACTATTTCTTACATCTGCCCTCTTTTTATTCCCCCTATTAGTGTTTTAAACTTCCCTGTTTTTAAACAAACGCCGCTGTCAATTACTTAATAAAATTACTTTTGTTTATATTTATCCTACCTTTTTGTATACTTTACTGATAGTATAAACTCTACTTATAGTGGGAAATCCAGTGGTGTTTCAATTCTATTTAGTAATAAATTGTCTACACAGGAAGAACATAGATTAATTGATGACAATAGTAGAAATATTATTTGGAGAGGACGAATCAATAACAGAGACTATACACGAGTGAATATATATGCACCCAATAAAAAAACATAATATTTTTAAGTATTGAAACAAACATAAAAAAAAAAAAAGGTTTGCTTATTATATGTGGAAATTTAAATATGATGTTGGATCCAGTCAAGGATAGATCTTCATCTGTAAAACTGGAACCAAATTAAAAAACTATGAACTTTATGATGCATGGAGGACATGGTATCCCACAAAGAGTATACATATTTTTCAAAATTTAACAACATGTATTCAAGAATTGTTTTTTTTCTTGTCGATATCCAGACTCTAAAATTAATTGAAGAGATAAAGATTGGCAATATTTTTTTTTGTCGGACTATTCCCAAATTAAAATGTACTTAAAAGATTCAGGTTCGGAAGTTAATTCTAGATCTTGGAGATTGAAACCCATCCTTCACACTACACCCGTTTAACACTAATTCACTATAAAGCTGTTTTTGCCTGACATATCACCATTTGGAAACAACAACGTTTTTGCCAACACATCCCCGAATAACACTGATTTGATGCTTGTGTATCATTCCAAAATACCAAGAGCCATGAAAGGAATTTTAAAAACAAATTTGCCTGTGATTTATTGTATTTTCAACTTGACCTGTTTAACACTGTTTCGTTTAGCACTTGGTCTTCTAGGAACACATCTACAAAAGGGATATGCCTGTATTATATACAGGTATACCCTGCTTAATGCTACCCTTTTCAGCATTGTTTCGCTATAACGCTATTTTAACCCGTAATTCCGTGTTTAATGCACTGCCTCACTAGAACGTTGTTTTTGCCTGCCAAACCCCTTTTAATGCTCTGCTTCTCAAAAAAAACAGAATCCAGGATGAGCCAGAAGCTTCAACATCACAAATTTAAAGTTTATATTTCTGCTAATGTTCAGTTTGTGTTAGTGTTAAGTTTACATTTCAATTGCAGTTGTGTGTTTTTTTTTTCATGAGTTCCCCTATCCCTATATTCCCCACTTTAAAATTACCTCGTTTAGCTGTTTCACTTAACACTCCTATTGCTTGGACCTATCAATAGCATTAAAATGAGGTGTAGCTGTATATATACAATTTTGTAAGCTACAGAGGGCAAATAAGATTTATTTTAGTAAATATTTATTGAAATCTATAAATGAATTCAATCTACAAATTTAAAATAAACTTCAATTAGACACAGGCAGATGGCTATGGAAAATCCAACAAAATGTGTATGCTCCAGGGAACAATTCCGGAAAACATTTGTCAAATAAGATAAAAAAACTAAGATTATAGAAGAGAATTGATCTAAAAGGACCAGACAATAGGCTTGATTTGCAACTGAAGGAGATTGCAAATATTGTTATATTACTTAGAGGATATAGATGTTTTTTTAAAAACCCTCAAAATATGAAACAAATGCCTTTCTTTCTAAAATCAACCTTCTAGTGATTTCTAGTGAAGAAGCAGATTGAGAAATTGAGTCAGTTATAGGAAGTTTAAAGCTAAATTAAGCCCCATGCATTGATGGCTTTGATAATTTGTTCTATAGGACGTTTTCTACTGTATTATCGTTCCACCTAGGAAACATGTTTAATGAAATAAGAGTTAAAGGTAAGATACCGGCAGAGTTATCAGCTAAAATTTTAAATATTCTGAAACCAGTTAAAGATCCTACAGATTATAAAAACTATAGACCTATATCGCTAATTAATGTAGATCTTAAAATGTACTAAAAAAACTTAGCTAACAGATTGAATAAGGTTCTACCTAACCTAATAAACCTAGCTCAATCCGGATTTATACAAAAAAGACAAGGTATGGAAACAACACAAGACGCCTTATAAACATATTTTCTTCTGTTAATAAAATTAAGATTCCCATACTGAATCTGTCATTCGACGCAGAGAAAGCGTTTGATAGAGTCAGCTGGGACTTCATGAATGCAGTAATGGATACATTTGGTTTGGGAGATTTCAGTAGGAAAACCATTGCTTTATATAAAAATCCTAAGGCATTGATAACTGGTTGCGGCCTTGAAACCGAAAATGTTTCTCTTAAAAATGGCAAGGTTGTCTGTTATCTCCGTTATTGTTTGTTATAATAATGGAATCCTTAGCTGAGCTTATAAGGTCTTCTATAGTTATTCAAGGAATTAAGATTTTAAAACTCTACTTATAAAATTCTTCTTTTTGCTGATGATACAGTGTTGTCTCTGTCTAATCCAGAGAAGTCTTTAGAGTATTTATTTCAAGCCCTAGACAATTTTTGGAAAGGCATCTTATTTTAAAATAAATCCAGCTAAATCTGATGACTTATTAAAAGGTGGTGATTTAGAAATGATGATAAGATTAAAATACAGCTACCAATTTAATTGGAGTACTAACCCCAATGAATAACATTTGGGTTTAGTTTGAGAAACATATTTAAAGAGAATTTAGCTCTAATATGCAATCAAATTAGGATACTTTTACTAGAATGGAAAAATATTAGATATCTTGGATGGAAAGAATAGCATTGGTGAAGAGGGTTATTATTCCTAAAATAACATATATAATGAGGAATATTCCAGAAAGAGTGCCTTCATATGTACTAAATAATATACAAATAATGATAGACACATTTATTTACCTGGGTAAACCAAGAATAAATCTTAATATAGTTAAGTGAAAATTGGAGAATGGAGGGCTGGCTTCTCCCTCAATTAAGGATATTCACGACATGATAGCACTTCCACATGTGATAGCATGGTTTACAAACGAGATTAGAGCTAAATGGAAAGATATTGAACAAGAACTAATTTTGGATATTCCACTTTAAAAATGTTCTTGGCTTTCAAACATAACATCAGATAAATTAAAAATAATGTCAAGGAGGATTATAATTTTAGTAAAATTTGGCATAAAATTAATAACTCATTAAAAGTGTCCACTCTCCCGTCGCCAATAGTCCCAATAGACATGGTGATATATAACAATCAACACACTAATTTGTTAGTTAGCAAGCAAGTAGGAATAATATGTATAGGAAACTTATATAGAAATAGCTCTTTGCTTGATTATGCCAGCATTCAAAATCTAAATATTTTTAAAAGTTGTGGATGGTTAGAACATTCTGCCTTACAAAGAAACTGTTAAAGCTTGGCTATCCATGAAAAAATATGAGAGAACCTTCTCTTTTTGAAGTTATAATTTCTAAAAGTTTTGAGATCAAATGTATTTCCAAATGTAGAAATATTTTAAGATCATATTTTGAGGTTGATAAATCTCCAAATATGACTGGATGTGAAAGAGAGCTAAATAAAGAGTGGCCCTTGGATAATTCGAACAAAACCTTCAAGTTGGTTAAAAATTCAATATTATGCCCTTTATATAAGGAATCATTTTTTTAAGATCAATCCAACAATGAATAGTCTATGCTGGAGAGGATGTGGAGAAGTGCAAGTACTCTCATATGGTGGTACTGTTATATGATGCAACCCTTTTGGAGGCAATGTTTGGCACAGATCTCTGTTATGGTCAATAAGGAGCTTTCGTGCACCTTGGATTTTGTTATCTTTCAAATGGATATTCAGGAGTTCTCTTCCCAAATAACATTTTTGATTGTTCATATATTGCTCATTGCCAATGGCTTTTGGTTAAACTTTGGAAGCAAAAACAGCCTCCGTGTTGGGGTGATGTTCAATGTGTAGTTGAAAGAGATAGAGAATTAGAAAAAGATTTGATACTTTCAGACTCTACCAGAAAGAAATGGCATGCTTGGGATAAATTTATGGCCAAATAATATAATATTAGAAGAGATGTTATTGTTTTCCTCGACTGTCTGTTTGTAAATTAACATATACTTTTGCAGTTTAAGATAAGTTATATCTGTTATATCTGTTATCTTTCTGTCATTTCATGTTTGTATTGGAATTGTATTGTGATTGTTGATAGTCTTGTCTTTGTATTTTAAACGTGGAAAAATAAATATATAAAAAAAAATAAAAAAAGATATATCAGTTACATTTACTGGCTCCATTATGGGCTCAAGTAATTGCAATTTGGACAATTAAAAAGGGTCCTTTGTATGCATGATTTTAAATAACAAGGCCCTCCAATCTTTTGTAATTTGTTAAAATTGTTTATGACTTATATCTACCTTGTCTAGTGCTACGGAATATGGGCCCTATTCTTTTGCTCAGATTGTAATGTTACACACACTTAAAATCACACCTAAAATTGGCTACTCACATTCTGATTACGAGTTACCTGCCCACAATCACTACGGACCAGGTAAGAAACAACTTAGGTTCTAGCACAGCTTGAACATTACGAGCGCTAATTAATTAAAGTTACGCAAAATCAATATTCTATTACACCCAAAGCTCTAGCTCACAAATTAAGTCAGACCTGCCTCTAGAAAAAGTATTACGTTTCTGTCCAAAATATTAGGAATCAAATCAAACACCTATTATAGTTGTAGTAGCAATTTCTATACTGTACGCATGGAAAGGCATAGAAATACATTAGAATTAATTGCACAATAGTCTCGAAGGAGCAAATATGCCACAAAAAAAATTCAATATAATTTTTTGGACTAGTCATACATATGGTAACTTTAAAAGTGTTGATGAGGCAAGATGCATAAAGCAATTAAAGACACAGGCCTCGCACACGCAGCCTATTTATACTGCACAATTGGCACATTGCTGACACTTTCTCATTAGGGCAGCAACAGTCCAACTGTACATTGTATGCTGCAGGAAAATCAAAATAGATTGTTAGCTCTTCAGGATATTGATTGCTGGATATATTAATTAGAAATAGTTAAAGTATATTAATTTATTATGTAATTGAAAAAAGGCTCGACATGAGAGCCGATGGCGCCTATGAAAAAATTTACGGCTTTAGCGGCCGCCATTTTTTAAAGCCGTCAGAAGACCACTAAATGACTCAAATTCATGAACAAAATCACTTACAACCTCACACACAGTACAGGGGGAGAGGCAGGAGGCCTGTAAGTGACGTTGCAAGCTAATATAATATTTAATTGGCGTTTTTGAGAGGTCTTAAATTGGCTAAGCGAGGAAAACAATGGCGGCCGTAAAACCGTAACTGCATCACAAGCCCTGTAAGAGAGAACCGCCGACATTTTGTCGTGAACAAGCCTATAACTCGGAATGCCAAAGATTTAGACTCAACATTTTATGCTGGTGTTATTTAGGAAGAGATTGTTAGCTCTTTAGGTATTTTAATTTTGCAAATGAAACATAATAGGAAAGGTATTATTCATTATAATTAATTAATTTATTAATTTAACATAATTATATTACGTTATGCAAATTAAAATAATTTTATAACAAGGACATTTCAAGGTCAAAAAATATTAATTTAGAGATAAATAAAAAAAAAAGTTTTAGAATATTCCAACAATTTATAGTAATTTTTTAAAATATGATTTTACATTTTACAGGTCTCTGTCAATTTGAACAGACACTTGACGAAGACAGTGTCACAGAAATACTGGCTTCAGTGGGCGTTTCTGAACACAGACTGTCAGATCTGCATGATTTTACAGTGATGTACTTACAAAGACTAGGTACATTATATTTATTGATTCAAAAATTATATAATAGCAAGTTAATGAATAAATACACAGATTATTAGTTTTAAGAGCATGAATTAATGTTGTGGATTGTGGTTTACTGAAAGTATATTCATTGATAAAATAATCAATATAGTGAGTAAGCTGCAGATTTTAATAATTTAATAGTTTGTGATAGAACAAAATAACTATTCATTTAAATACACACAAAAAAGGACATTTATGTAGTGTACTGCTGATTAGACGTAAGAAATACATTTAATTACATTGGAAAACAGCTTTAATATTAGGACACTTACATTACTCTTACAGATTGCACAAAAAGATTGTGGAGTCAGAAAATAAAACGAAGTTTCATTCATGAATCTATTACAACTTCAGGTAAGCCACACAAAATGACTAGAAAAAGTAAAATTGTTTAAAAACATAATCCATATGTTGAAAATAACCATTAAAATTTAAATTTACAGATTACAATGTCTGAAAAGCAAGAAAACACAGAAGAATACAAACAACTGCTGTCAAGGGAACGCAAAGAAAGATGGAGAGAGCGACAGTCGGCGGACACCAAGAAAAGAATACCAGAAGAAGAGCATGAGAGAATTTCAAGGAGAAGAAAAAGTGTTAGAGTTAAATTGCTGCGTCAGACAGATACAAATAAAAAAACAAGTGAGACGGATGCATGTGAACAATATGGTAACGATAGTAATGTTGATATAGAAAGTGATGTTGATATATCGTCCTAGGATAGTCCATTATTTACAACTATACCAGTAGAGCCTCACAATTATGGTTTGTTTAATGTTGTTTGTCAGTTTTGTGGGGCTTATAATTTTCAACAGGAAAAAACCAGAGATGGTGAGTTCATTAGTTTCTGTCAAAAAGGAAAGGTAAGACTTCCAGAAAGAGAAGAATTCCCCACATATTTACAAAGTATCATGAGTGACCCTACTTTCATAAATTACACTAATTTCAAACAAAACATACAATCTTATAATAGTGCCATTTATTTTGCATCTATGGGTGCAAGATTAGCTGCTAATGTTGCAGGATATGGCCCTTCCTGCTTTAAAGTCCAAGGCCAAATTTACCACTATACTTCACATTTACATCCAGAAGAAGGAGAGCAAAGAAATGTGCTCAACTATATGTCTTAGAGACAATGGAAGCTGTTGAACAACATATGCAGCTTTCAGAAAATAAAAAATTGTCAGAAGTAGAACAAGAACAACAGATTCATGCTGAAAAAAATCACTTGCCAATCCCAAGAGTCAATATGGTTCTTAGAAGAGATTGCCATTGTGATAAACGCTGTTATAATTTACCCACATCTAATGAGGTTGCAATGGTGTTTCAAAATGACGAGGGGGAACCACTATTTCAGGGGACTATATCACAGAAATGAAGAGCAACCTTTTATTAACATAAGAATCTTAAATACTAATTTGGATCCAATGACATATTCATTTTTTTATCCCAATGGTGAAGCAGGATGGCAACCAAAATGAATACTTGACAGTTATCCAGTAAAGTATGCGTCAGAAATTCTATTTCCATGCTCCATGAATTTAAAGTTACTCAAACAGCAATTCAAGATGGTTCACATTAAATTGACAGTGAGGCAAGGGATATGGCGAAAGAGAAAAAGGAGTGGTCATAATACTAATTCCGAAAATGTATACTGTCCAAGAATATAAGTCCAAGAGACATTGAACGTTTCTGCTTAAGTTTACTCCTTTTAAATGTTCCTGATGCACAAAGTTTTGAGAACTGTTAATGACATAGTTTATGATACATTTCAATTAGCTGCGTGACATAGAAACTTCCTGGCTGATGATACAGAATGAGAGAGATGTCTAGAAGAAGCAGCATTTTGTCAAATGCCACAGCAGATGAGAGAACAGTTTGGATTAATTTGCATATTTTGTAATGTACCGAATGCATTAGCTGTGTGGAACACATTTAAATTAAATATGTGTAAAGACTTTTTGAAACGAGTCCATTGAAGAATTAAAAGCATTAATGAAAATTCAAAAGGTCTTTCTTTCTCATGCATTAAGTTGTGCAACTTTTAATCTGCCAGATCCAGGAATTATAGATGAAATAAACTTTGACGAGTATGACGCTGATGTGGAAAAACAAAAAGCAGAAGAAAAAAATGCCACTTTAAATACATTGCAATTGGAAGCATTTAAAGCCATAAAACAAGCAATAGATGGTGAAATGCTCATGGAGCGTTATTTCTATCTAGATGGATCTGGTGGATCGGGCAAAACTTATCTATATAATGTATTAATGAGTTTAATTCAAAGTCAAGTTGAAATAGTACTTCCCTTTGCAACTACTGGAATTGCTGCACTTTTGTTAGAAGTTGGTAGAACTGTACTTAGTGGATTTAAACTTCCAGTTCCCATCTTGGAAACATCAGTGTCGGATATTAGAATGACATCATTACAAGCTAAAAATCTCATGGCTAATGATTTGCCTTTTGGGGGAAAGGTGATGTTGTAAGGTGTAGATTTTAGGCAAACATTACTTGTTGTCCATGGAAATCGTACTGACATTGTGGAAACATGTATAAAGGCAAGTCCACAATGGAAAATATTTACGCATCTTAAATAATATGAGATCAGAAGGCCAAAATTAATTCAATGAATGGCTAATTAAAATTGTTGAAGGTAAAACAGAGGCAATAAATAATTTACCAGAGGATACTGTGGAAATTCCATCTGAATTGATTTGCAAAGACTCAATAATATCAGCTATATTCCAAATAGTATTATTAACAATGATTACTCAGAGCTGTCAAACAAAGTAATATTAACATCGAAAAATAAAGAGTCATTGCTTCTGAATAATGAAATATTAGATTTAATAGATGGAACCAAAAAAAGTTATTACAGTGCTGATTGTGTATTTGCTGATGACAAACAGAGTGAGCCAACTTTGCAACCAAATTTATAAATTAATTAACTCCATCTGGAATGCCACCACATAATTTGAAGTTGAAAAAAGGGGCAATTGTGACGCTACTATGAAATATGAACGCAAAAAAAGGACTTTGTAATGGGACCAGATTAATTGTTCAGGAATAAAAAGAACATTTCATAAATGCTGAAATTCTGAATGATACCCATAAAGGTGAATGAGTTTTCATACCAAGAATAGATTTGGCTCCAAGTGAGAGCGGTTTGCCTTTTTGTGCTTCAAAGGAGACAATTTCCAATCATAATGACATTTGCCATCATCATCAATAAATCACAAGGTCAAACTTTTAAGTCGGTTGGCCTGTTTTTAGATGAACCAGTATTTTCCCATGGACAACTCTATGTTGCATTTTCAAGATGCAAAAATCCATCAGAAATTAAAATGTTCATCTTATTGTATATATATAAATGAACATAACATGTAAAAAAAAAATAAAGATATAAAGATATTGTTCAGGATTTGTTGAGATAAAAATATAGGGCCTCATTCTATTAGCGGCCGTAGGCGCTGCGGGGCTGCAAGGACCGGCCGCAAGCTATTCTGCTATTCTATTCCCCTCCGGCCGGGGACTCCGGCAGGCTTGCGGCCGGCGCCTTGCTATCTCTTGCGGCCGCACGCGCCGGAGAAAAGCCTTTGATCTAAAACGGCCGCAAGAGTTTCGGCCGCAAGAAAAGCTAGGGTTGCTATTCTATTGCTCCGGGAACCCTGTCTGCAAGGCTAAAAGCGAGCCGCAGCTTACTTGCAGGAAAAAAGTCCCGCTAGCACCAATTAAGCACATAAAATAGCTCAAATAAAGCCATCCTGCACTTTGAGAAGACTATAAAGTGATTTTAGGTGTGAGAAAAAATAACACAAATTTCCCCTATACTCAAATCCGTAAAATATATATTTTTTAATATATGTCAAATATACATGTAAAAAGTCCATAGGGCTTGGAGCACCTCAGACCCGCCCACGCCGCAGCCGGAAAATAAACAGTTAATTTAAACTCGGGTTTGGGCTGATGTGCAAGCTTGAGAGTGGGTTACTTTTAATCCTCATGTACCCCAATATGATCCCTAGCATTTACAGAGCTGTACAGTGCAGGCTTGAATTTATTTTTGACTTTGTAGATTTCTGAGCTTACGGCCGTTTCCAAGATATGCGGCCGGCCGTAAGAGGAGATCCTTGCGGGGCCGTATAATAGAATCGCGAGTTAACAGAACCCCCGCAAGGAATCGCAGCCTTACGGCCGATTTACGGCCGATAATAGAATGAGGCCCATAGAAATTTAATGTAAGAAAAAAATGGAAAAAAATCACTGAATTATTCAAATTGTGGTACATTGTTACGACATTCATGTATATTAAAAATAATTAAATGTTTCCAGTTTAAAAAAATAGACTGTTCATTACTGGTTGAAAAAAAAATAGCATGTAATAAAAAAAGATTTTTTTTATGGGTTGACTGAATTATTCAAATTGTTAAATGACATGTAAAAATATGGGTTGTACAATGTTATGATCTTACTGTATATAAAAAAAGTTAAGTTATATGTGAAGATATTGTGCATTATTGGTTGATAAAAAAATACAAATTGGATTTAAAATAAAGAATATTAAAATGTTATTGGTTTCAAGAAATAGGCCATATCTGTGAAACAGTTGGAAAAAAAATAAATGGGATATATATGTTACATATAGAGATAATACATAAACAGACAGAAAAAAAATGTATAACCCTATTTCATGCTGTCATTTTTCCTGGCTTCAGTCGCTAGTAATAATAATAATAATAATAATGATGCTCTACTAGAATCACTTGTGGTCAGTACGCCACAGTGACCATAATCTGATGAATAGAATTTTCATAATACATCACTAAATTAAATGGAAGTAACCATTAATGTGCATAATACTTAATACGGTCTTCATCGACTCAATTAAACAGATGCAATAACTCCTGGATTATGTAATCCAATTCAATTACACACATACACTTGTGTTCCTAAAAACAGCAAAAAAAAAAAAAAAAAAATCTAAAATGATGTTCAAAATTTCTAAAAAAGAGGATAAAAAGCTATCAATAACTGCATTTACAGTTAGTGTACATGCCATTACTGTAACAACAAACATATTTACCTGATCATCATCTATGGCAGTGCTAACAAAAGTCTAGGACAATCACCTGCGACGACCATTAGTAAAGATGTGTAATTTTGAAGTCACAGGAAGGAATGTTTCACTGTGATCACTATCAGTTGGAGAACTATCACTATCTCCATATGAAATAGTTGAGCCACACTGATATATTTCATTGGTATAAAGGTGTTATCTTAACAAAATTGATAATAATGATCACATGACTTGTAAACACATACCCGTTTATATTGATGTAAGGCAAAGGCCATCATCCATAATGTCTGCAAATGAAATCAGACAAAATATTCTGCTATCATAATTTTAATTTTATGCAACAATAATGCATGTATAACAACTGGTTGTGATTAGCAAATGCTAATGGGACTATGCAAGTCAACAGCCATGACAGTATTGATATTAATTAATTCTGCTGAGGGAATGTCAGTAATCTAATGCCTGACAGGCACTGGGTTTATAGTTTACTTATATGATATGAAAGTACTGCTTAAAGATGACAAACTGGCCTTAATGGATGTGAGATTTGCCTAATATGAAATTAAAAGAAAAATATCAGTCAGAAAGAGATAATAATGACTACACCATTTCTTGTCAATGGCATTCCACACTGTACATCAATTGTTGAAATGTTAAACATAACCATACGTGTCCAAGGAGAAGAGGATCATGGCCCTTGTGATGGTTGGTAGCCATATGGTTACAAACAATCTCCACTACATAGGCCATGAACATCTACTCTGTAGCTAGGCAGGATTCTGTCAACACTTTTGACAGAAAGATATTTAGTGATTAGGGTTAATGAGGACGTTAAAACATTAGATACAGCCTGTTTCATCCTCTTTCTAAGCACAGGGCGCTCACCATCCATGACATCACGGCTTCTTCCTCTACCATGCAGAGGAAGTGTTGGAGGGAGTGGTATGTTCTCCAGTCGTGGCTGTGTATCAGCTGGATTAAGAGGGAGTGGTATGTCCTCAATTCATGGCTGCGTGTCAGCTGGAGTTGGAGGTATATGATGAGGTGAGGATGGCTTAGCATGAGGTTCAGACGGTGGTGGTGACTGGTGAACGAAAGATTGAAGAGCTATGACAGTGCAATGGGACATTTCAATTTTAACTCCCTCTCTGGGCCTCCCTGTCACGATTTGTTTTGCCTTGCACCCCTCCATCTTTAAATTGGGCCTTCTCATCTCACCATATATCAATGTGTTGCTGTTATACAGTACTGTGGGATTATCTGGATGCCTGTCCATCCTTTCAATAAGTGAAACGATTTAGTCAAACAGGTCACCAGCATATTTTGGACTGTTCTTTCTTCTTGCTGCATATATTGAAGGACATTATCTAAATTCAATTGCTGGGGTAAGAGTGGGGAGGTCCTGAAGAGCCAGCGTTGTTTGTGGTGCAGGTGGCAGTATGCCTGGTTGTTCCTGGCTCCAGTGGTGGTTGTTCCTGGCTTCAGTAGATGGTAGTAGGTGGAGGTGGCTGTGGTGGTTTATCCTGGCTCCAGTAGATGTGTGGACGTGGTAGTGGAGGTGGAGGCAAAGAGTGGTACCGTCTGTGGCTCTGTTGTAGGCCTGATTCTCCTGTGTACTGGAAAGTGACAAATGGTGTATGAGTTAATATTATTATATGAACAATTGGTTGCTGTGTGTTTCTGTATACCAGGCATCAGGGTCACTTCAGACATAATTCGCTGTAGTGATTGTATTATACAGTGCCTTGCAAAAGTATTCACACCTCTTGACGTTTTACCTATTTTTTTACATTACAGCCTTAAGTTCAATGTTTTGTTAATCTGAATTTTATGTGATGGATGTGATGGAACACAATAGTCTAAATTGGTGAAGGGAAATTAGGAAAATATATACATAAAACTATTTTTTAGAAATAGAAAACAGAAAATTGGCATGTGCGTATGTATTCACCCCCTTTGTTATGAAGCCCATAAAAAGCTCTGGTGCAACCAATTACCTTCAGAAGTCACATAATTAGTGAAATTATGTCCACCTGTGTGCAATCTAAGTGTCACATGATCTGTCATTACATATACACACCTTTTTTGAAAGGCCCCAGAGGCTGCAACACATAAGCAAGAGGCACCACTAACCAAACACTGCCATGAAGACCAAGGAACTTTCCAAACAAGTAAGGGACAATGTTGTTGAGTATACAATTCAGGGTTAGGTTATAAAAAAATATCCAAATCTTTGATGATCACCAGGAGCACCATCAAATCTATCATAACCAAATGGAAAGAACATGGCACAACAGCAAACTTGCTAAGAGATGGCCGCCCACCAAAGTCACGGACCAGGCAAGGATGGCATTAATCAGAGAGGCAGCACAGAGACCTAAGGTAACCCTGGAGGAGCTGCAGAGTTCCACAGCAGAGACTGGAGTATCTGTACATAGGATGACAATAAAGCGTACACTCCATAGAGTTGGGCTTTATGGCAGAGTGGCCAGAAGAAAGCCATTACTTTCAGCAAAAAACAAAATGGCACGTTTTGCGTCTGCAAAAAGGCATGTGGGAGTCTCCAAAATGTATGGATGAAAGGTGCTCTGGTCTGATGAGACTAAAACTTTACTTTTCGGCCATCAATGAAAACGCTATATCTGGCGGAAACCCAACACATCACCCAAAGAACACCATCCCCACAGTGAAACATGGTGGTGGCAGTATCATGTGGTGGGGATATTTTTCAGCAGCCGGGACTGGGAAACTGGTCAGAGTTGAGGCAAAGATGGATGGTGCTAAATGCAGGGATATTCTTGAGCAAAACCTGTACCACTCTATGCGTGATTTGAGGCTAGGACGGAGGTTCACCTTCCGGCAGGACAGTTACACCAAACACACTTCTCAAGCAACGCTTGAGTGGTTTAAGGGGAAACATATAAATGTGTTGGAATGGCCTAGTCAAAGCCCAGACGTCAATCCAACAGAAAATCTGTGGTCAGACTTAAAGATTGCTGTTCACAAGCGCAAACCATCCAACTTGAAGGAGCTGGAGCAGTTTTGCAAGGAGGAATGGGCAAAACTCCCGGTAATAAAATGTGGCAAGCTCATAGAGACTTATCCAAAGCTGTGAATGCCTCAAAACTCTACAAAGTATTGACGTTAGGGGGGTGAATAGTTATGCACATTTACTTTTTCTGTTATTTTGTCCTATTTGTTGTTTGCTTCACAATAAAAAAAAAAAAAAAACACATCTTCAAAGTTGTGGGCATGTTCTGTAAATTAAATGATGCAAATCCTCAAACAATCCATGTTAATTCCAGGTTGTGAGGCAACAAAATACAAAAAATACCAAGAGGGATGAATACTTTTGCAAGGCACTGTACAGGTGAATATTGCTTTGTATAATGAGCTTTGTTGATCATGGCTCATATCAAACTATGTATTCCTGCTGGGGTCTACCGTTTGCAGCTCATAAGTACACATGCTCTGCTGAATCTGCTGTGCAGTGTGTGAGACTGATCGATCTGTGATCTCAGCAATGGTTGTTAACAAGTTGATGAGACATGGGGCCTCATTTAATTCCAAGCCCGTAGTTGCCTTCATATAGGCCGTAAGTCTGCGGGTTATTCATTTTAAACAGTGACAGAGTGATTTAATTGAACAAGCCCTAAATGACATGGCTGAAAGCCAAATCCATAAACCATGTAACCGTGCATAGCATTTCAGGGCATGATCATGGATCAATTAAGGAATCCCGTAAGTTACAATTTAGAAACAGCCAATAGTAAATGAGACCGTCATCATGACATCAGTAAAACATGGTGTTTAAATGTAAATCAATTAATGTTTAGATGTCCAATATGCGATCATGCTCGCAATCCAGCAATGTAAAAATCAATAAAAATGAATGGTCAAACTCTTATAGTCCATGTAGGTGGCCTGATACATATTAACTCCTTAATTACTGAGAAATAAAACTTAAAAAAAAACACATTATTGTAGATTTGGGACTTTGAGACTGTTGTGCAATTAATTATAATGCATTTTATTACTTTCCCAGTATTTTAAAGTACAGTAGTGTGTGTTTATTTGCTTTTACAATGTTATGAACAGGTGTTTAACCCACTTGCGAGTCATATCTAGTATCTATCTACAATTTTTTGATACATTTGCTATTTCTGGGTTTGAAGGCAATTGCGGGCTTGTTGAATTGTTGCAATTAAATAGCGATTTGCAATTTTAGCGATTGTAACATTTGCGGGCTTGAACGATCAAAGGCGGAGATAGGACAGAGTTACCATTTTGACAACCGCAGGAATTTTCTGCCTGTAACTTGTAAATAGGTTGCGGGTAGGTAGAGGAGGCAATTTAAAAATGGAGGGGCTAAGTTATGAAGAAAGAATAACCAAATTAAACGTATTTCCTCTAGAAAAATGGCGTATAAGAGGGGACATGATTACCTTATATAAATACATCCAGGGTCAGTATAAAGATTTGTCAAGGGAGCTTTTTGTGTTAAGAGGTTTTCAACTGACAAGAGGACATCCTTTGAGGTAGAAGTAAAAAGATTCCACCTTAAAGAAAGAAAAGGGTTCATAACAAAAAGTGTGGTTAATCTGTGGAATTCTCTATCAAGGGAGGTGGTGACAGCGGATTCAATAGATAACTTTTAAAAGGGATTGGATATATTTTTAAATAAATAGAGCATTCAGGGTTATCCAGGCTAATTAGAGAAGAAGTATTTATCCAGGGATGAATCCAATCGCCAGTATCTGGGGTCAGGACTGATTTCTTTTCGCTTGAGGACTTGTAGCAATTTAATAGTGATTTGCTATTTTAACATTTACGGGCTTGAAAGATCAAAGGCTTAGCTGGAACGGATTTCAGATTTTTACAGCCCGTGGTTTTTCACCTGTTACCCGCAGATCGTCTGCGAGTAGCTAAAATAGGCCAATTTAATAGCCGTAACTTTTACGGGCTCCTTTACGTGTTCGGGAACCACAATTGGCGAATTTAATTTTAAACATTAGAAAATGTGTTTTTTGCATGAAAAATACTAAATAAAACCTGTTTAAGCACATTATGGCACATTATGAAATACTTTCTTTTTGATGCAACAAAGAACAAAATATTTTCCATGTCTATTTAATGGTCATATACTCAGCTGTGTAGCACAGGCTGCTTCCATGTTTCAGCATATCTTGTGATTGTATGCATAAAGAGCCACCAACTTTTTAGAACATAAGTATGCAATTTATCTATATTTTACTCCCATTTAGACAAAATATTTTGGTTAAGAATCATATAGTACCATAAAAATTACTTTGGTTAGTGCGAGCTCACGTGATTTTACGGCCTTGGATGCTAAAGAGAATAATCTAAGAGAGTTGTCTCTTAATGAATTTTAAAATATTTTGTCTTGGAACAAGCAATGATATGTCTAGTTCATATAATACAGTCTAATTAGCAAACCTTTTAAGATTGTACTACATAGACAAGTAGACTAAATGCAAGTTTCTATGTGTGATGGCCTACTGCTTCAGTTGGGCTTCCTAAGAGCCTAGATCAAACCTACCCAGTAGGACCATCTGGTTCTTTGTGAATCCCTGATAGCGGGAACAGAACCAACCGAGCTTACAGCAATCCACAGGAACCAGAGCAAAATTTACTTACTGTAACAGAGTCCCATGCAAATTCTGCACCAATAAAACTAGTAATAAGGATTATTATTCCCTCAGAATGAAACGCACACATCAATTATGTATGTCTAAATTAACAACAGCTTGTTTGACGTGGTAACATATTTATACACCCCCAGCACAAGCATGTCCCATCACCACACTTTTCCCTAGGGAGGAAATATTATATAACACTGCTTTGTGTACTCGACAGGGAGTATTTTGATGCCTGTTTGTCCAGGAAGGGAAAATAAAATCACACATTAATGGTAGGAGTTGGCAATCCTCTTTCAGGAAGCATTTTCCATAGAGAGGGTAATATTGTAAACCCTCTTTGCAGACAAAGTGTCTAGGTAACCCCTACAAACATAAATGTATCCTCTTCCCTGAGAAAAATACAGCATTTCAATAATAAAGATGCCTGGGTACCACCTTTGCATCAATAAATCTACACAACAATACAATAATTCCGATCACCCCCATATTGTGGTCCAATCTATGAACAACATGGCTACCCCATCCCACAGGGCACGCAATAAGAATGTAGATGTCTCAGTTCAATTGTTCAGGTTGGGAGGACTGGGTCAGGGGAGAGAATGACAAAATAATTTCAATATTCCATGTCAATTCAGGGTCTCCAATAGTCCAACAGTCCCACAAAGTCTTGTCCACCCCCAGATGTCACACTATGCAATATAATTAAGATACAATGGAAGTGAGATTAACTAGTAAACTAAGGGCTATAATGGTAAAATTGAGTATATGTTGGTTAAAGATACTTCTGGTAATCATGCCAATGACCCTTGGTAAGGAAATTACTATATTATACTCTGCATGATCAGGTACAAGTACCTTATTTTCAAAATCAAATACTCAGGATATTAAACAATATTTGTTCCTCCTAATTTTCAGATAAATTAATATGAATATTAATAAATAAACAATAGGCATTTTTTTTTAACTTCTGAACAGTGTGGATCTACATTTGAACTGTAGTTAGACTACATAATCATTATACTGCACCAAAATCTGGTTATCAATTATAAATTAAAGCTGTGAAAAAAATGTAATTTATATTCTGAAGTTTCATAGTTATTGTTGCATTAAGTTGTTTAGAATCCATTTCTCATAAATGGATGTAAATGAGATAAATGAGGAAAAATGAGAGAACTAGTGAAAAAAATAAACAACTTAATGCAACTTTCAGAGTATAAGTAACATTATTTCAGAGCTTTCATTTATAATTAACAACCATAATTTTGAGCACTATAGATTAAGAAGCATTCTTTAGAATTAGTGCTTAGAATGTAGTGCTTATTTTATGGTATAATGGCATAAAATCCCTGAGTAGCCAAATTGTCAAATTGCTATAAGAATTAAAGATCTCCATTCTAGTCTCACTATCATGCTTATTTTTATTTGCATTTTTTATTTTATTTCAATCATTACAGACTTTTGGCATTTTGGACATAATTAAATAGTAATTGAGGTAGAAAAAATACTTTTAATCCATCAAGTTCCATCAAGTTCAACCTTTTTAGATCTCCTTTGATTGACAAAATACAGATTAATTGTTAACTGATCCAAAAGAAGCAGAAAAAAACTCAAGTGAAACATTACCACTTGTCTCAAAAGGGGAAAGAAAATTGTCTGAAAAATATATCCAGACTCTTTTTAAAGTTATCTATTGAATCCACTGTCACCACCTTTTTTGGTAGAGAATTCCACAGTTTAACTACCCTTACTCTGAAGAGCTCTTTTCTTTCTTTAACGTGGAATCTTTTTACTTCTAACCTCAAAGGAGGTTGCAAACGTTGTCAGTTACAAACCTATTGGCATAAAAGTTCACTTGACAAAGCTTTATATTGACCCTGGGTATATTTAAATAAGGCAATCATATCCCCTCTAGACACCTTTTTTCTAGAGAAAACAAGTGTAACTTAGTAAGTCTTTCTTCGTAACTTATTCCATCCATTCCCCTTAGTTCTGTTGCCCTTTTCTCTACTTTTTGCAACTGTAAATTGTCCTTATTATGAAGTGGTGCCCAAAATTGTCCTCTATATTCCAAAAGGGGGTGTACTATGAGGACTGTGTCAATTATTTGTATTTCCCTTGATTAAGCTAGTTAATATCTTTCTCTGAATGTTTTAATTATTTTGTATCATTAAACAAATTAAGTTCTTCATTTACATGGTTAATATCCTAATCTACCTTTTTTAATGGTTTCCTTTTCAGCATAATCACCTGTATTATTAGTTCCAATGATTAGTTGTGTAGTACTCTATTCCATTTTACTATGAAATTCCCATCTCCAAAATATATTGTAGAATTCTTAATAATCCTTAAACATCTAGGGATTAGTTTCTTGTGTATGTATTTCTCTAGAGTTGCCCACTTAAACGTTAGTTCCTTTACCTTCATGTTCTCCAAATCATTAAACATGATGTTAAAATCTCTCTGCTCTTTCATAATATCCCAATTTTCTAGGACATCATGGAACTTTGCATGTATTTTCATTATAACAATCTCTCACTTCATAAACTGCCACCTTAATGGAGCAGTTTAACTTTATAGGAAAACAAACACACACACACACAGAGAGAGAGAGCAAATAAATAGTACATTTGTGTCCACATTTGACTGGTATTACACTGCATTCTGGGAACCTTGCAAATATATATTTATGAAACTTTTCACTACTAATTTCAAAGCACTGGTAGTTCTCTTCTTATACTCCCCAACAAAAGAAGATGAGTTCAGTACTTCCTGAATTACTCCAAAGCTTATAAAACCCACAGCCCTATTAAATTCCAAGCCTGTAAGTGCAACGTGAGACCTGCAACGGCTGCCGGCTTGAAATTTGTCCGAGTTACAGAGCTATTAAATTTGAGCAGAGGGCACGAGTTATGGGCTTTAGACGCAAACGCATAAACCATTTGTTGAACGTTGGATGCGCGGCCGTGAACATGATCAATTAGCCAAACCCGTAGTTATGGGTTTAGATGGAGCCAATGGCAACAGAGGTTGTCATCATTATGTCATTGAAAAATGGAGGTTGGATTTCTTACAGGCTTCAATTACGAGTTTCGATCAGGCCCACATTCCAGAAGTAATGCAATATCGATAAAACCGTAAATATTATATTCTAGTCCATGCGAGTTTCATTATATGTATTAACACATTGATTGCTGGTTTCTATATAACAGAAATTAAAGTGAAAATAAAGTATTTTATTTTGCAGATTTGCAGGCCTGAGAATGTTGTGCTATTAATTATAATACCTAACATCACTTTCCCTTTTATTAGAAGTTCAGTAGTGTGTGTTGTCATGAACGATTTGGGGCCATGATGGGACCCCTTGCAACCCACAAGTAACTCTGCTATTTGGAATGCTGGCACACTGGGTGTTAATGTCAAGAACTATTACAACGGACCTGAAACTTGTTGTTGGGGACTGAACTGCAATAATTCATTTGGTGGTTACTAGATCATGTTATATGCACTGTAATAATGCATCTGTGATAGAAGTAGGCTAGGATGCTAGAATTATCTAAAAAATACTGTAGTCACTTATGTAACAAAGGGTAATCTTCTATAGAATCTTTATGGCCATGTAATTGGCCACGTGTAAAGGCTCTGGCTTTATTCATGAAAGGGGGAACTAGTTTTATGGCTCTGTAAGAGGAGAAAAAAAAGGTGTAATTAGAAGAAAGCCAGATGCCTCTATACATCTGGAAATCATGTGGGTGATGGGGGATAGGAAGCTATTTGCCTTGGAGGATGGGCTAGAACTGGGGGAGTTCTGGTGTTTTGTGTAATTTTTCTGTGTAACAATAAAGAAGTGGCCAGTCTGACTTTGGACACACTAAACACAGGTGGTGTCAGAGTCTGCTTGTACTAATCCAAGGTACATGGTGTGTGATTCTTAGATCCTAAGAATAGGGGTCTGATGGTGCCGGTCTCTACAGTAATGATGCTGTAATCTGAAGTGTCTGCTGGTGTCGAGATCTGAACAAAAAGTTGCGACCGTAGAGAGAGAGAGAGATTTGGGGTGAGCGTGGTCCCCCAAATTGGCCGGTCATGACAGCTGGTGGTAGCGGTGGGAGATCTCAAGCATTTTTACCAGCAGCAAGGATGGCTACTTACAAAGGCAGAGAGAAAGAGAGCCTGGGATTGTGGCAGGGCCATGGGCTGTCAGGCTGGCTGAAGAAACTGGTATGGAAAGAGATTGCCTTGGTGAAACAGTATCATGCCAGGATAGGGCCTGTTGGTGCCCTTGAAGAGGATCTCTATGTTCAATTAAAGCTAATAGATGGGCTCTGGGAGATTGTCTATGGTGATCCTGAATGTGGCATAGGGATTGTAAGGAGTAAAAATAACTTATTTCTTAAACGCTGTCATGGTCTGGGACTAGAACCATGGTCCCCGGAGGCTAATTTGCTGGAACCCCTGATTCAGCAAGAGCTGCAGCTGAAGGCTGAGTATGTGGAATTGCTGGATGAGGCATCCATGTAGGGGTTTTGGCCATCCAGTTGGGAGGAACCCTGTCAGGCGGACAGGGAGGAAGAGGATTGGTTACCAGAGGTCTGGGGAGATGATATTGTGGACTCTGACCAGGACAATACCAATGTGGAGGTACAAATGGGCCAGGCCCAGTAAATTTTTGCTACAACTGGGACAGATGAGGAGGGTACCATACGTTATGGGTACATCTCAAAACCAGTGGAGTCTGAGTCTCAGACAGGAATAGCAGGCCAGATGGAGGGCCTGGGAGAGTTCTGAAAAGAACCAGAGATGGATTGTGAACCTTTCATGGGGTTCCCGTGGATAACTACAGTCCAGGAACCAGCCATGGGTACAGGGGCGAACACTGAGAACAACCTTGGGACTGTGTCAGACCAAGGGGGCCAGCCAGACCCAAATGGCTGGGGCACAATTGCTAATAACAAAGCAGTTGAGAAGACAGAGAATGTCTGTAAAACTGATGGCCCAAGGGGATGTCTGGATGAGAGCTGTGAGGTCCTGCCAGGGAACACAGTGACCAAAGATCCAGAGGGAGGTGAGTGCTGTGCCCAGGCAGTGGTTCCAGAGAGAGGGGGATGTGATGTGCTGATCCAGATATTAGATAGATATTTGGAGTCTTTTGACCAGACCACAACATTAAGTGCCGGCTTCCAGATCCGTCCAGTAAATGACCCCCTGGAATTACAATTTTTCTGGGCACCCCAGGGGAGTGTTTTACCCATGCAGTGGGGCAGAAGTGTGTATGGGCCCTGGTTGTTGGGGGGTGGGCTGGCAATGGCACCCTTGAACTGCATTGAATACCCTGGCACAGAGGTCTGTTGGCAGAACCCAGGCCAAGCAAACAGTCTGGATAGGAGCAGCTATGTTCACTGTGCCCTGGGAATGGATTTTGGGCCTAGCATGGAGCTCCCGCTGATAAAAAATGTCAGAGAGCTAGCCACAGACAAGGGGGCAAGGGAGGTTAGGATCCCTGAGATCCTGCCTCACAGAGACACTGCAAATCATTTAAAGAGGGACCACATTCCTTATTGTGTGCCCATTCCAGGCGAGATGGAATACAGCACACCAACTGTGGTCCAAGGAGATGGAGAAATGGAGTCCCATGCCCAGACCATTGCTCCAGGTGAGAGGGGTTACTGTGCCCAGACTGCAGTGCAGGGGAAAGTGGGATACAGTGCTCAGGTCATGTGTCAACACAGGGGGGGGGGGGGGGGGTGAAGGCTACACCCAAGGCTCAGGTTTCTAATGCCAGCCAGTACATACTGGCAATGCCTGCTTTTGTTCCAAAGGGAAATGACTATGCTCCTGGCCTAAAAGCCAGGGATGAGTGCTTGCCCTGGCCTGTTGAGGTTGTGCTGGCCAGGAATCCACAGCACTTTCCCCTGGCTTTTAATTCTTCCCTGGAGTTGGTAGAAGGGAATAATGACAAGAATCTGCCATGCACACCCAGGATCAGACCTCGTGCTGGTGGAGGTCTGAAGAAATTATTTTCCACATTGGCCCAAATGGAATTGGGTGGTCCTCTTGTTTCAGCCGGACAGATGGGGTTACTGCGCAGGATTGGGGGGCTTGTACCGGTATTTGACCCTTCAAGATGCCTGCTAGCCTGGATGTATTACGTTCTATGGATTATAATAGGGGTTTACAGGATGCAGCCGTAGGAAAGGGGGGAACCACAGAATGCTTCTCCTGGGATGGTATCTCTAAGCCGCAGAAATGCCGGCATCCATCCGATTAAAGATGGAAGCCGGGATTCTGCATTTTAAAATGGGGGCAAGCTGTCATGAACGATTTGGGGTCATGATGGGACCCCTTGCAACCCACAAGTAACTCTGCTATTTGGAATGCTGGCACACTGGGTGTTAATGCCAAGAACTATTACAACGGACCTGAAACTTGTTGTTGGGGACTGAACTGCAATAATTCATTTGGTGGTTACTAGATCATGTTATATGCACTGTAATAATGCATCTGTGATAGAAGTAGGCCCTAGGAAGCTAGAATTATCTAAAAAATACTGTTGTCACTTATGTGACAAAGGGTAATCTTCTATAGAATCTTTATGGCCCTGCAATTGGCGACGTGTGATGGCTCTGGCTTTATTCATGAAAGGGGGAACTAGTTTTATGGCTCTGTAAGAGGAGAAAAAAAGGTGTAATTAGAAGAATGCCTCTATACATCTGGAAATCATGTGGGTGATGGGGGATAGCAAGCTATTTGCCTTGGGAGATGGGCTAGAACTGGGGGGATGTCTGGTGTTTTGTGTAATTTTTCTGTGTAACAATAAAGAAGTGGCCAGTCTGACTTTGGACACACTAAACACAGGTGGTGTCAGAGTCTGCTTGTACTAATCCAAGGTACATGGTGTGTGATTCTTAGATCCTAAGAATAGGGGTTTGATGGTGCCGGTCTCTGCAGTAAAGATGCTGTCATCTGAAGTGTCTGCTGGTGTCGAGATCTGAACAAAAAGTTGCGACCATAGAGAGAGAGAGATTTGGGGTGAGCGTGGTCCCCCAAATTGTCCGGTTGTGACGTGTATATTTGCATTTACAGTGCTACAGATAGGGCTTTAACCCACTAGCGGGCCCTCTGTGGTACCCGTTGGCCTTTTGGCGTGTTATGGGCTTGAACGCCAGTGAATTTGTTGCAATTTAATAGCGTGATTGGAAATGTAACAGTTACAGGCTTGACAGATCAAAGGATTGGCGGGCTCGCAGTTCAAATTCCCACGTCCCGTAGCCTTTTCTTGCCCTTACCCCGCAAGTTGTTAGCGGCTTGCTTTACGGGGCCAATTTAATAGCCGCAAGTCTTGCGGGCTACGTTATGGGCAATGGTTTTCAACTTTGAGGGAATTTAATAGAGCTACCAGTCTCTAAAGACTTTAATGATTGGCTTTGAGAAATTACATGACTCAGATCAGTGATAACCATATGTTTTTAGATTATATTACACTAGACATTTACATAGCAGCTCGTAATTTATAATAGTACACAATATATTTGAATAATAAGTTGATGCAGGAAAATTGCAGGAAATCTGGAGCTTTAGCTGCCAAACGAATTGGACAATTTTTACTTTTTCTCCTTGTCTTTGGATGAGAGTTGCGATGTACACTACACAGCCCAGTTACTCGTCTTTGTACGTGGGATATTGAAGTACTTTAAGACTACAGAGGTGCTGGCAGCAATGTGGCCAATGAAATGGATGATAACAGGGAGTCAGTTATCCACACAGGTAAATACATACATGGACAAGCTGTGATTGAAATGGGACAAACTGGAAGGTGTTACATTAAATGGTTGTCAAAATCTGACAGGGAAAAATTTAAGACTTTTGAAACAGATGCAGTATAAAGTGACTGAAATGAACCCTGAACAGAAATTTATATTTTTACATTGTATTATAAATCAGGAAATGTTGTGTAAGTAAGTGCTAAAAATTAACCATGTTATTGATGTTGTAACTAAACTTCCAAGGCAAACTAGATGTGGTCAAGAATGAAATGACAAGGTTAAACATTGATATCCTTGGCATTGGTGAACTTAAATGGACTGGAATGGGACATTTCACATCAGACAGCCACCAGATCTTCTACTGTGATCAAGAATCCTGCAGAAGAAATGGAGTAGCCATCCTAGTCAATCAAAGAGTGGCCAAAGCAGTGCTCGGTTACAACCAATTAAATGATAGAATTATTTCAATTCGAATTCAAGGCAAGCCATTTAATATCAAAGTGATCCAAGTCTATGCTCCAACCACGAATGCTGAAGAGGCTAAAGTTTTTGATTCAACACGTCATAGATGTAACACCAAGAACAGATGCTACTATCATCATAGGAGATTGGAATGCTAAAGTAGGAAACCAAAGGACACCTGGAATAACTGGCATATTTGGCCTTGGAGTACAAAATCAAGCAGGTCAGAGCCTAGTAGAACTCTGTCAAGATAATTCTCTGGCCGTAGCAAACACCCTGTTCCAAAAGCCTCCAAGACGACTCTACACATGGACATCACCAGATGGACAACATAAAAATAAGATTGACTATATACTTTGCAGCCAAAGATGGAGGATTTCTATACAGTCAGCAAAAACAAGACCTTGTAGGCGACTGCAGCTCAGACCATGAACTTCTTATTGCAAATTTGAAAATTAAACTGAAGAAAAGAGGGACAACCATCAGACCAAGTAGATACAAAATAAATAATATCCCTTGTGAATATGAAGTGGAAGTAAAGAATAGATTTAAGGAACTAGACATGGAAGATAGAATGCCTGAAGAAGTTTGAAACATAATCCAGGAAACAGCAAGAAAGAATACCCCTAAAAGAAAGAAAAGTAAGAAGTCAACTGGCTGCCTGATGAGGCTTTGAAAGTAGCCCAGGAAAGAAGGAAAGCAAAAGGTAGTGGAGATAAGAAAATATTTATCCAACTGAATGCAGAATTCCAGAGGATAGCAAGAAGAAACAATGAGACATTCTGCAATGAGTGATGTAAAGAGATTGAAGAAGATAACCAAATGGATAAATCAAGAGAACTCTTCAAGAAAATTGGGAATCTAAAAGGCACTTTTCATGCAAAAGTGGGTGTGATAAAAGACAAAAATGGTAGGGACTTAACAGAAGAAGATCAGATAAAGAAGAGGTGGTAGGAATACACTGGAGATCTATACAGGAAGGATCTTAACAGCAGCGATGACCTCAATAATTTGTCCAATGAGTTGGAGCCACCCATCTTGGAGAGCAAAGTGAGATGGGCCCAAGGATGTCTTGCTAATAATAAGGTTGAAGGAGGTGATGGAATCCCAATTGAACTAGTCAAAATTCTACAGGATGATGCTGTAAAAGTGTTACTTGCCTTATGCCAACACATTTGGAAAACTCAACAATGGCCAATAGATTGGAAACGGTCAGCCTACATCCCAATCCCAAAAAAGGCAGTGCCACAGAGTGCTCCAATTATTGAACAATTGCACTAATTTCACATGCCAGCAAGGTAATGCTTAAGATTCTACAAGCTTAACCCCAACAATATATGGACCATGAACTAAAAGATGTGCAAACCGGGTTCCGCAGAGGAAGAGGCACAAGTGATCAAATTGCCAATATCCGCTGAATGATAGAGAAAGTAAGAAAGTTCCAAAAAAACATTTATTTCTGCTTCACAGACTATTCTAATGCCTTTGACTGTGTGGATCACAACAAAATGTGACATGACCTTAAAGAGATGAGAGTACCAGATCATCTCATCCTCCTCCTAAAGAATCTGTATGGTGATCAAGCCACAGTCAGAACCGAACATGGGACAACGGAATGGTTCAAAATCAGAAAAGCAGTGCAACAAGGTTGTATATTGTCACCTTATTTATTCAACTTATATGCAGAATACATCATGCGTAAGGCTGGACTGGATGAATTCAAAGCCGGAATCAATATTGCTGCAAGGAATATCAACAACCCCAGATACGCCAATTATGCTACTCTGATGGCTAAAAGTGAGGAGGAACTAAAGGACTTATTGATGATGGTAAAAGAAGAGAGTGTAAAGGTTGGTCTTCTGCTCAACATTAAAAAGATAAAGATCATGGCAAACGGCAATCTCACTTCCTGGCAAATAGACGGGGAAGAAGTGCAGGCAGTCACAGATTTTATTTTTCTTGGATTCAAGATCTCTGCAGATGGTGACTATAGTCATTAAATTAAAAGACTTTTGCTTCTGAGAAGGAAAGCTATGGCAAGCTTGGACAAGCTTGTAAAAAGTAAAGATATTACACTATGAACAAAGGTCCAAATAGTTTGAAATATGGTATTCCCTGTAGTAACATACGGATGTGATAGCTGGACCATAAAAAAATCGGAGTGCCGTAGAATTGACGCCTTTGAATTTTGGTGTTGGAGAAGACTGCTTAGAGTCCCTTGGACTGCAAATAGATCCAATAAATCACCTGTGGTCCATAGAGTCACAGAGAGTCGGACGCAACTGAACGACTACACAACAACAACTTCAACAGGGCAAGAGCATTAAATCACAGATAGTTTGTTGCATTTTTTAAAAAGCAAGAGAATGAACATTGTGACATAGGCTACCACACAGCTGTCATATGGCTAAGCCTGGGCAGTGCTTAAAAGAGTATGGGACCTGAGCAGAGATTCAAGTGAAGATTCGAGTTTTGTGTGAAGAAAGGGAATGATATCCCATAGCTTTCAGATTTAGATTTGATTGAAGATTTTGGATTTGCTGTTGATGTGACTGGACTAATGAATGAACTCAATACCAAACTACAATGTAAGGACCTTTTTGTATATTAAATGTACAGCTTGGTGAAGGCTTTCATGAGAAAGTTGCAGTTTCTTTCAAGCCAAATGAAGGACAAAATTGTCACCCACTTGCCAACATTAAAGATAACCACACCATCAGCTGATCACCTCTGCAGGTACTTAGCCATGTTAGTAGCACTGCATGGTGAGTTTTCAAGGAGATTTCAAGACTTCAAAACAGTTGAGAATGAAATGCACATGATTTTTTTCTCCCTTTACCTGCAATGTTATTTGTTCTCCCTTTACCAGCGATGTTCAGCTGGAACTCATTGACTTGCAGTCTGATACACTACTGGCAGAGCACTTTAAGTCAGTATCATTGCTGAATTTTTACTTTGTCCTCAAAGAGGAAAACTTTCCACACATGAGGTATGCTCAGAAGATGTTAGTTCTCTTTGGATCGACCTACTGTGACAAAGTTGCACAGAGATGTGGGAGAGTTCTTGAAGATGGCTGTGTGAGCCTTAGCCAGGATAGAGGCATTTGTCCAATCCGGTTCTGCAGGTGTCAAAAAGGCTTTATTACATCACAATGTGCTGCAGCTGTGAACAGGCTGGGAAAGTATGTTGAAAGTCAGTTGCAGCTAGGCCATATAGAGTGTTGCAATTCAGAGGAAGGGTTGCAGCCCAAATCCCAGAGGGAATGTCATAGTAGGTACATTGTTACATAGTAATTGATGTTGAAAAAATACTTTTAGTCCATCAAGTTCAACCTGTTTAGATCTCCTTTGATCTGTAATATGCGGATTGTTTTTTGATCCAGAGGAAGGCAAACAGAAAAAAAAAATGCCAGTGAAACTTTGCCAATTATCTCAAAAGGGGAGGATAAATAAATAAAGTTCCTTCCTGACCCAAGATACAGGCGATCCAATCCTTTATCTATCGAATCCACTGTCACCATCTCCTTTGGTAGAGAATCCCACAGAAAACCCTTATTGTGAAGAACTCTTTTCTTTCTTTAAGGTGGAATCTTTTTACTTCTAACGCCAAAGGATGTCCTCTTCTCAGTTGAAAACCTCTTGGTACAAGCTCACTTGACAAATCTTTATATGGACCCTCAATGTATTTATATAAGGTAATCATATCTCCGCTTAGATGCCTTTTTTTCTAGTGAAAATAAGCTTAATTTGGTTAGTCTTTCTTCATAATTTAGTCCCTTTATCCCCTTACTAGCTTTGTAGGCCTTCTCTGTACCTTTTCCAGTTCTAAAATGTCCTTTTTATGAAGTGGTGCCCAAAATTGTGCTCCATATTCCAAATGAGGGCGTACTAGGGATTTGCATAGTGGCAGAATTATATTTGTTTCCCTATCTTCTATACACTTCTTAATACATGCTAATATTTTATTTGCCTTTACTGCTTGGCATTGAGCACTGTTACCTAGGTGGTTGTCCACAAGTACTCCCAAATCCCTTTCATTATCTGATACCCCTATATTTAAATCTCACCTGCTATTTAGATGCCCATTCCTCTAATTTGTGTAAATTCCCTTTGAGGGAAAGTACATCATTATCAGATATAATTACCTTGCACAACTTCATGTTATCAGCATAAATGGAGACACATTCTTTCCAGTCCCACCTCTAAGTCATTAATAAGTATGTTAAAAAGGAGAGGTCCTAATACTGAACCCTGAGGTACCCCACTTACCACATTAGTCCAATCTCAGTATGTTCCATTTACTACAACCCTTTACTTCCTGTCTTTTATCCAGCTCGTGATCCATGAGCAGATATTTATTGCAATTGCCGTATCTCTTAGTTTGCACAATAGTCTTCTATGTGGCACTGTTTCAAAAGCCTTTGCAAATTCAAAAACATCCACTAAGTTGCCTTGATCCAGTTGCTTCCTCATAGAAACTAATTAGATTTGTTTGACATGACCTATCCCTCATAATCCATGTTGACTCCTACTTATAATCCTGTTCAAATAGACATATTCTTGTATGTTATCCCTTATTAACGCTTCTAAAAGCTTCCCCACTACAGAAGTGAGGCTCATTGGTCTATAATTCCCCAGATTTGCTCTTGCTACCGTCTTAAATATAGGTATCACCTCTGCTTTTTGCAAGTCATCTGGTAGCAACTCTGTGTTGAGTGAATCTTGAAAAATTAGATATAATGGTATGGTACCCTTGGATGTATTCCATCAGGACCTGGGGCTTTATAAACATTTTTTTCCTACCTCTTTTGGATTTCTTCCTGCATTAACCAATTGTGTGGTAAAGGTAGTGTAGCTCCATTATGTTGCAGTGTGCCAACCACTGGTACCTCCCTTGTGTATACCGAAGAAAATAACCTATTTAGCTCTTCTGCCTTTTCCTGGTCACTAATTTTCAGACGGCCTGTGTCCCATTGTAAAGTTCCTATAGCTTCCTTCCTGGCCTTCTTTGCATTAATATATTTAAAAAATAATTTTAGGTTAGTCTTACTCTCTTTTGCAACTAATTTTTCCTTTTTATTTTAGCCAGTCTAATCGCGCTTTTGCAAGCCTTGGTGATTTCCTTGTATTTACGTAAAGCAGTCTCTGTCTCCTCTTGTTTGTATAATTTAAATGCCTGTTTTTTTACTCCGTATCTTGATCTTTAAATCATTGTAAAACCACATTGGATGTGATTTACTCCTTTTACTTTTATTCCCACACGGTATATGCCGATGTGTATGTATATTTAGTAAGGATTTAAATGTTGTCCATTTATGTTCAGTATTTTTACCTGCCAGTTCTCTGTCCCAGTCTATACTTTGTATTGCTGCCCTTAGACCGTTAAAATCTGCCCTTTTAAAATTAAGAGTTGTTATTGGCCCCTTACAGTTTTGCTTTTTTAATTCAATCTCAAATGAGACTGTGTTGGGATCACTGTTTCCTAAAGGTTGCTCTATTTCAACATTTTTATACCATATCAATATTATTTGTGATAACTAAATCCAAGATAGCCTTATTTCTAGTCGGTTTAACCTGGGCCAGATAATGATCCCTGAGTGTACTCAAGAACCTGCTCCCGCGAAGCGAGGGACGCAGTTTGGTCCGCAAATGCGGACCCTTGCAAAGCGAGGGGCCACATTTGCGGAAGGTGGAGGCTTTAAGGCACATGACTTGGGAACAATACAACCCCGCATAATCCTTAACTCGCAGCACTTTGTCCTACACCGCCTCAAAACACTAACAACACAACCCTGCTTTGTTAACTTGCAGCACTTTCCCTACGGCGCCTTAAAACACCATACAAAACTCCCACACACACCTTAACTCGCAGCTATTTACTCCTACGGTGCTTCAAACAAACCCACAACACTCCCAAACAAAAACCTCAAGTCGCAGCACTTACTCCTAAGGCGCCACACACCAGCGGACAAAACTCGCAGCACTTAGCTGATCAAACATGACGACCGCGGGACTTAGAAAAAAAAAACATGGACGACTCCAAATACGAGTCGTAACACTTAGAAAAAACAATATACGAGTTGTAAAAATACGAAGGCCCAGACGCGCAAACCAAAAAACAGTAAAAACACACTAAATACACCCCCAAAAAATACTAACACATCACACAGAGCATAGGGCAACAGCCAGGACGTCTGTGAGTGAGCTGGAACGCAAATTTAACTCAATTTAGATGATTTTCGCCACTCGAAAATCGCCTAAGCGATGAATAAAATGGGCGCCGAAAAAAATTGAAAACCAGGCTACATGACCGTGAAGCGCTCAAAACATAGTTAGACACGTAGCAGTTTGACAAGGCACGTACGAGGTACTACAACGGACTGTTACTAAAGACAGAAAATTCTTCAGACGCGCGTAACACATACAATATCTCCGCCATTTTTTCCTTTGCCGCCTAAACTAACGGTTATGTCTCGCTCACGCAGCCTATATATAGGGCACACTTGCCACACTGCTGACACTTTCTCCTCAGGTGATGACAGTGTGACTGGATATTTTCTGCTGCCGGAAAATCAAAAGAGATTGTTAGCTCTTCAGGATATTGATTGCTGGATATTTATTATAGGTAAAGTATATTAATGAATTAATTATTTATTAATTAAAAAAAATGTTATAAAAAAAATTAAATAATAACATTACTACATTTTGCAATACCTGTACTTTATCAAGATATTAATCATTAACCATTTCAAATATGTTTATTAATTCATTAATTCATTTTTAATGGACATTAACTTATTAATTATTTAAAAATGTTTATACAATTGTCACTACCTTTACTTTATGATTACATTATTGATTAACTCTTTATAATATATCTAGTAATTGATTAATTACTAATGTTCATTCATTAATAATTAATTATTAATAATAAGAAAGTTAATAAAAAATATATCATAAAATATGTATATTTATCACTGGACTTACATTTTGGGGTTGATGCTCAACTATTAATGTTCATTTATTACTTTATTAATCATTAAGATTAATAATGTTCATTAATGATTAATTAGTCATAATAACAAATTTAGTAAAAAAATATATAAAAAAAGATGTATATTTCACAGTGGTCTTACATTTCATGGTTGCTGCTCAACTATTAATGTTAATTAATTACTTCATTGATCATTCATAGAACACATTTTTTGGGAAAATGCATGAAAACATATGTTCATTTTGCACTGCACTTACATTTCAGTGTTGCTGCTTAATTATTACATTGCTGTTATATTTATGTTTTCAGCCTTCATTATTATTGCAATTGTTTTCGTGTGTTGATGCTTAATTATTAATGTTCATGATTAATTATTTAATTAGTCATTTATTTTAAAGATTTCAAAATTAAATGTGATAAAATGCATCACAAAATAGGTAGATTTCACAGTGTAATCATATTTATCTGTTGCTGCTCATTGTCTCAAAGGAATAGGATCCTCAAACCGCTTAAATATTTACATCACTTTCTTACATTTTAGAGTGCTTTTACTTATATTTTGCAGCTTTACCAATTAAACATCATACAAACATTAACAATGCTTTTTATTTCACAGTTTGATCATCTGGGCACCTGACTACACAGAGTGGCGTTAGCAACATTTGATCTGCAATCAGATCACCTTCACAGGTATATCATTTTTCAATATTTAAATTTCTTTTAGTAAATGCATGTAGGAGAAGACAACAAGTACTTTCAATGATTCAAAAATTCATTCAAACAAAAAATTAAATATGATTTTTACATGTTTTGACAGATTTCTCACATCTCCACCTGCCTGAACACAGGAGTCGCCTCTGCAGGAATTAACATTATAGAACATCAAATTCACAGGTATATGATTTTGTGATGACATTCTTTACAAATATAGCATTAAGTATTGATTTGCGTTGGGCAATGTTATTTAATACATTCATTGAAACAAAAAATTAAATATGATTTTTACATCTTTTGACAGATTTCTCACGCCTCCACCTGCCTGAACTCAGGAGTCACCTCTGCAGGATTTTACATTATAGAACATCTACTTCACAGGTATATGATTTTGTGATGACATATAGGATTAAGTATTTTTTTGAGCCCATGGATGACAGATATTGCTTAATTTTAGTCATGTATTTGAAAAATTCATCAATAATTACAAGGAAAAAAATATATAATGGAATACATATATACTTAGCTATTGATGTTTGAAATAATTACACTTTAACATCATATCTTGATTTATTGATTAGTTAGGCATCATATCTTCATTTATTCATTAATTTATGTAGTACCAAAAAGAAAAAGCCTTTCACGACAATCTATACTTTGCTCATAGCCCATTTCCGTTTGTCCTTCTTTATGAAAACATGTTTACCTGTTTAGATTTTGCACACACAGATACACACACACAGAGATACGCACACACACACATAGAGATACACACACAGACACACACAGAGACACACAGACACAGCCAGAGACACAGAGTCCCAGAGAGACAGACACCCAGAGAGACAGTCAGAGACAGATTAGCATTACATTTTTTTAGAAATATATGACAGGTTAAAAAATATGTATAATAAAACAAATGCAATTCTTACAACTCTATTTCCAATAACAGATTACAATGGCGGACAATGCAGAAGATAAGAAAGAATATAAAAGAAGAATGGCAAGGGAAAGGAAGCAGAGATGGAGAGATGCACAGATCCCTGACACTTCACAACTTTTAAGAGAAGATCGACAGAGACTTCTAAATAAAAGAAAAATGGCTTAAAAAGCACAAAATGAGTCTGCTGGAGATTCAAAGAAAAGAAAAAGTAAACAAGAAAATGTCTGTAAAACATTCTCTAATTACCCTATTTTGCCTCCTGACACCAATGTTGATAGAGATGACACCAATGTAGATATAGAAAGTTGTACTGAGATCTATATTGAGGAAGGTCACGATAGTCCTTTATTTAGAGCACTAACAGTAGACTCTCATTATTGTGGATTAATGAATGTGGTTTGTCAGTTTTGTGGGGCCTATAATTTTCTGAAAGAAAGACCAACTGATGGAGAGTGTATTAGTTGCTGTCAGAAAGGAAAGGTAAGACTTCCACAAAGACACACATTTCCAGAATATTTAAAAAGTATCATGAGTGATCCTACATTTCCAAATTACACCAATTTTAAGAAAAACATTCGGTCTTATAACAGTGCAATTTAATTTCCTTTAATGGGTGCAACATTAGCCGAAAATAACACAGGAGATGATCCTTACTGTTTTAAAGTCCAAGGACAAATATACCACTGGACACATTTACACCCAGAATCAGGAGAACAAAGGAAATGTGCACAGTTATATGTCCTTGATACAATGGAAGCTGTTGAACAACGAATGATGCTTCCTGAAAATAAACAATGCTTACCCATAGTCTTTGAACAGCTCGATAACATTATGGCCAACAACCCATATAGTAAAGCATACAAAAAATAGCTGAGGTTGAAAAAGAACAACTGGCACATGCGCAAAGACATCAATTGCCAATGCCAAGAGTAAATATGGTTCTCAAAAGAGATCACCTACAGCAAATGAGGTTGCCATGGTATTTAAAAATAGTGATGGGGAACCACTATTTGAGTGGGATATTAGAATATATCCACGCAATCAAGAACAACCTTTTATAAACATAAATATTTTAAGCAGTAATTTGGATCCTATGACATATCCCATTTTCTTTCCAAATAGCGAGCCAGGATGGCAACCAAAATTACAGTTGCAAAGTTATCCCAATAGTAAAGTTTGTGTTAGAAACAATATTTCCATGCTGGAATATAAAGTGGCACAAACTGCTGCCCGGGATCATTATAATCCTATTTTATGTGGGGGTAAACTCACACAACAATGGATTATTGATTCCTATCTACAAGTCAAAGCAAATAATCTACATTTTGTAAAATTTCAACAAAACAAGCTTCGAGTAGAACAATATTGTAGATTGATGGATTATGTAGCTGAATTGGCTGCAAACAGAGACATTCCTGCTGGACGAGCAATCATTTTGCCATCCTCTTTCCAAGGATCTCCTTGCAATATGCAAGAAAGATACAATAATGCCATGGCTATTGGCACTAAATTTTGCAAACCAGATTTATTCATTACGTTTACATGTAATCCACAATGGCCAGAGATCAAAGAAAATTACTGCTTGGACAAACTACTTCTGACCGACCAGATTTGGTGGCAAGAGTATTCAAAATAAAACTCAATTCATTCATTCATGATATAACTAAAGCAGACTAATTTGGAAAATGTGTGGCTTTTGTTTATACCAGTGAATTTAAAAAAAGAGGCTTGCCACATGCACATATACTTTTAATCTTGCAAGAAAAAGATACATTGAATACGGCAGTTAGAGTGGATTCAGTAATTGCTGCTGAACTGCCACATCCAGAGAAACATTCCAAACTTTATGAGATTGTAACTCATAGAATGATACATGGTCCATGTGGAGAGATCAATCCAAATTCACCATGTATGGAAAATAAAAAATGCATAAAAGAGTTTCCAAAACAATTTCAAATGCAGACTTAAGTTAATTGCAATGGATACCCTTTGTATAAAAGAAGAGAAGGACAAACAGCTATTATCCGTGGCCAAAAGGTCAATAATAGATTTGTGGTTCCATACAATCCACATTTGCTGATGAAGTACAATGCACATATCAATGTGGAAGCTTGCACTTCTATCAAATCCATCAAATATGTGTATAAATATATATATAAAGGATATTATGCAGCAACTGTTGTTGTGCAAGGTGCACAAAATGAAAACGACAACCCCATTTTACATGACAAACTTTCATCTTACATCTGCTCGCTATGTAAGTGCTCCAGAAGCAATGTGGCGTCTTCTCAAATTTGAGATGCATGATCGGTCACATGCTGTGTATCGATTAGCTGTCCATTTGCCACAAAGTCAATTTGTTTGCTTCACTGCAGGCAATGAAACAAATGCTTTAGCACTAAGTGAACATAGAGCAACAACGCTTACTGCTTGGTTTCAATTAAATTGTCAGGACACTCAGGACAGACATTTTCCCGGGGCACAAAGTTATGAACATTTACGCACAGTCAATGACATAGTTTATGATACTTTCCAGTTAGCAGCAAGACATCAAAACTTTCTAGCAGATGATACAGAATGGGAGAGATGTCATGCCCTGCAATGTATTGATCGATTATTAAAAGAAGTTATGGCTATTGATTTGTCATTTGGTGGAAAAGTGATGTTCTTAGGAGGATATTTCAGGCAAATATTACCTGTGGTGCCACATGGCAATCGGACTGACATTGTCAAAATGTGTATAAAAAGAAGTAAGCTGTGGAAAATATTTACACACCTTAAATTAAAAGTAAATATGAGATCTGAAGGCCAAAATCAATTCAACGATTGGCTCATTCAGATTAGAGAAGGAAAACAGCAAAAAATAAATATAATAATATATTTTTTTAAGGAACCTGTCTTTGCACATGGTCAACTATATGTTGCATTTTCAAGATGCAATAATCCAGAGGAAATTAAAGTACATGTTGAAGAAATTCCTTTGCAGATTTTAAATGAATCAACCTCTGTGGGCTTGTTGGGGTGAAAGGGTATACTAAAATCGAACTTGAAACCTTCAAACAACAAAACTGCCTTGTTTCCGCAACCCCTCGGCCTAACGTATAGCTCTAGCCACCGCAACATCCTTTCTAACACCACCGGCGTCCTCCCCCTTAGCTGCACCAGCATCCTGACTGACTCCCACTTGTTGACGTTTGAAACATTTGACGAGCTGGTGGGAGAATCGACGCTCTGAACACTCATGCTTGAATCTGCATGGGTTCCCCCACTTACAAAAGCCTTCGTTAAATGCGAAACAACAACCTCTTATTGACACCCCTGGCATTGCTGGCTGGCTTGGTTTTGTTCCCTGGCTACGAAAGGACTGTCCTGATCTCAACGGTGTCACAATATGCATCCACAGGCTCACATCCCTATCATTCCATCTCATGTCCTGCCTATCTGCCATCCTTTGCCTAAAACATTCATCATAAGTCCACCACACCATCCCCCCATCCGTTCTATGTATGCAGTCTATATCCTTCATGTAGCAGAACAAAGCCGAGCAATAAGCTGTTTCTCCCCTATAATACTAGCAAAAATCATAAATGCCTGCGACCTGTTAGGGAAAATGTTTGGTATCTTTCTATACATACGTTTCCGTTCATCCTCTTCTTTTTTAGTATTATTCTTGCTACTCTTCTTTTAGCTCTATGTGCTGATCCAACAAAAATAGCAAAATAGAAAACAACTCTACAAAATTCCTCTTCCAAATCTTTTCCCTAACACACGTGTACCTCTAGCAAGCCAATCCTACACAACGTTACATAGTTACATAGGTACATTGTAATTACGGTTGAAAAAAGACTTTCAGTCCATCACTTTCAACCTTTTAAGATCTCCTCTCAAAGGGAAAAAATAATAATAATAATTCAATACTCCCTCTCTAATCAACCAGGATAACCCTGAATACCTTTTTTAACTAAAAATATATCCAGTCCCTTTTTAAAGTTATCTATCAAATCCACTGTCACCACCTCCTTTGGTAGAGAATTACACACATTAACCACCCGTACTGTGAAGAACCCTTTTCTTTCTTTAAGGTGGAATCTTTTTACTTCTAACCTCTTAACCTTCCTTCCTTTGACTCTAGTCATTTGAAACCCTCTTGGCACAAAAAGCTCCCTTGACAAATCTTTATACTGCCCTGGATGTATTTATATAAGGTAACCATATCTGAGATCCTTTTTCTCTAGAGAAAATAAGCTTAGTTTGGTTAGTATTTCTTCCTAACTTAGCCCCTTCATTCCCACTTGGGGCTGACAGGGCTGTATCTGCCACTACTAAAAAGGTGGATGCTGATGCTCCCTTGCTGCTACCCGGTAACTCCTTTTGGATCCCACTAACCTCACCATCTTTTCCCTCCCCGCTCCCAAATACTGTCACACTAGGCGCTAACCATGCCTGCCCAAAACTCTCTTGAAACATACCTGTATCCAACTTGGTCACTAACATATCCAAAAATTGAGTCATGTTTGTGTTGTTGCTGTGCGTGTTGGTGTGGTGTGTGTTGCACTTACAGCAAGGTCCTGCAGCAGGCCCCTCTAAAGGGGACCCTTATTCAGCGATCCTGCCCTCAGGCTCTGCCAGTCTTGTCCACTGCTGATCCACCTTCATGCTAACCCTCTGGACACCGGTCACCACTGTGTCTTAGCGCTCCTGCCTTCTGATGAGTCAGCGCCCACCTGGAACGGGATAAGCTCATTCTCCTCCCATCGTTAGCATACCTATTGCTTTCTCTGCTGACGTTCTCGACACTCTGCTCTCTGCAATGCTCCCTCCTGTCATGCCTTGACCCGCTGGTACCACCTTCGCTCCTGTCTCTCCTGCCTCAACTAATGCCTCTCTCTGACTTATAGCCATGGTAACACCACTTGGCCAAACCTGCGCCACGATCCGGTGATGCTCTGCACCTGCGAGTTGATTTTCTGCTCCTCCAGGTATCTGCTTGCTCTTTGTATGTCCGGACTGGTTTTTCTCTGAAGACCTCCACTCCTCTCGGATTCCTGGTTGAGCTGCGGAGGCCCTCTCTGACCCACGCTAGAGTCCAATTCCTCCATCCTGTCCACTTCCTGATCTGTATCCTCCATACCACCTCTTGTCTTGTCCTCTTCCTCCACATCCAGGCTAAGATTATTTTTATTTACCCTCACCCTTGTCCTATTGATTATAATAGGGCTGGGCTGATGCCTGATGTTATCTCTGGACACTTTTCCCCTCGCCCTGACCCTTGACACTAGGCAGGGAACGTTGTCCAGCTTCCTTTGGATTGCCTCACACTGTGCCTGGTGGCAACGGAACCTTCTGCTGCCTGGTGCTGGCACAGGGTAAATCCTCTCCCTGAGATGATGCCTGCCTCCTGGGAGCTTTGCTTTTCTGGGGTATAAATTGTTCATGTGCCTGCTTGCCTAGTCTGCTGGATTCAACCAATTCTCCTGCAGCTGTGCCCTGCACACTTAGAGGGGAAACCCTTCCTACGCCCTGGCCACTTCCAATAGTAGCATTAGATGTGCTCAACTGGTCCCCTGCATCTAATCCAGGGTTCTGCCTAGGTTATGGGACTAATGATGCCAGCCAATCTTGCCCCCTTTCCAATGTTGCCTCCTTGAGTTTCTCGATTATGCCTTCCATGTCTAGGGACTCCCTAATCAGTATAGCACAGGAGCGTGAGGAACTTTCTTTCACATGTGCTCCCCTCCACTGTGTTGAATTCCTCCTACCCTCGCGTTATATCTAGCTCCTCCTTCCTCCCCCCACCAATCAATTCAAGCTACCTCCCTTGTCTCTAGGTAGGGTCAAAACCCCCTTTCCCTCCACTGCGCTCGGCAGTAATATACTTTATTGTGAAAGACAATTATAGAGAATTTTAACAACCATAAAAGATAAAGGTCAATGCAGAGAAAAAGTGTAAACACAAGATGTAAACATATGGTTTAGATTAATTTCAGTTGTTAAAAATGCCAAGTTATAAAAATGTAACAATAACTCAGAGAGCAAGAGGTTGTCTTTTTCACTTTTCTGTGATTTATACATGCAGAATTAAACAAAACATCAATCTAGCCGGTAACAATTTCAACTTACTTCGCTTACATCTTCTATTTCAAAAAGCTTTTATTATTTAGAAGATATTCAAAAAAGTCTGAAATAGATGTAATGAGGTAGTTGACATATATACAAAATTCCACATATACAACTAGAGTTAGGCTAGTAAGACAGAGAAAGGAAGGAAGGAAGAGAAGTAGTGGGGCAGAAATAAAAGGGGGGGGGGGAATGGAAGTGGGATAATAAAATTTGATCTATGTAGATTTAGACTATGTAGGTTTAGAGTAGTGCCTCAGTCTCCTCCATGTTAATCTTATTGGCAATACCCCTTTTTAGGGTATTGAGGAAGTAAGAAGCAGAGCTTCTAGGATTCAGATCTGAAATTATCTCCCGGGTCTGGCAGCTCTTCTCTCCATCTCCCCACCAAGGTAAAAAAAAATGCTCCAGAGGTTTTTTGAGGTCAAAAAGTCAAAGAAACACAATCTGGTGATGATAACCATGGCCCCTACATTTGTAAAAAAAAGGGGATAGGAATCCCTTAAAATATGGGCCATTCTTTCATTAATAAAGATATAATTAATTTTATTAATTACTTCCTGAAATCTGATAGAGTGGGCTTTCCAGAATCTGGCGATTATGTTTTTAGCTGCAAGCATTATCAGTTGGAATAATTTGTTGCCCGGCAGTCTAAATTATTAAGATGGATGCCCAAAAGGCAGGATTCTAGACACTAGTTGGATAGTCTTACTCCGCACATCTTGGACTATTGGCGCATCCTCTAATGTAGGCTCTGTGGAGGATCTTTATTGAAGTTTCTAGAAGGCTATTTGTTGTTATCCCAAGTTTGGCCTAGGTCCAATTCCCATTTTACCATAAAAGAAGGATTTTGCAAGTCTGAAGGGGTATTAAAAATGTTGTAAATGGATCATAGGATCCCTATGGACAAAGGTAAGTTTTGGCAAATGACTGATAACCAGGAAGCCTTTGGTAGCCCATATGTTTTGACTGTTGAAGCCACCCAATGCCAGAGTTCTTGCAGGGAGATATTAAAGTCTAGTTGCATTTGTTCCGGGGAGTATTTTGATGCACACTACACTGTGTATCGGAAGCAACTTGATTTGTTATGTATGTAAGGTCAAATGTTAAATTATTCTTACATACTTTCTTTACTGTTTATAGTTAATTTATTATATTTGGGTTCAGACTCGAACAATCTCAGATCCCTTCATACTGTATGTCATCTCCCATCTCACCCAGCATTATAAGAAAACAATGGGCATGGTAACCTTGGCAAAGGGAGCGTGTACAAAGTACTAAATACAGGGATGCCAATAATTGTGATGTGTTTTTTTTCTTTTATATCTTCAGCATAAGATGAACTGACCAACAAGACATTTTTTATAGCTTTTTTGTATCTTTACCAAGGGTACCAATAATTCTGGAGCCACAATTCCAATGCTTTCTTGAAGAAGTTGCTTTAATGGCCAAGGAAATGTTGTGCTCCTTTGTAAAAAATATTAGAGACCTGCAAAGCGTGGAAGGAACAATGGATCCAGATAAGATATATATTCACTTATATTACAATTTTTATCTCCTTGACAATAGAAGTCAGTGGCAGAGTGATGCCCCATAGGGCAACCATCTCACTCAAACTACAGACACACTATCTGCCTAAAAGGGAGCCAAGACAAAAGTCATTGAAGCATAAGATTTCCTCTAAAATGCTTTTATGCTCCTAGTTACTAATACTGTTATTTGATTACATGCTTCAAAAGCATGTGAAGTTTTCACTTAACTGCAGTGGTAATTTTAGCAAACTGACACTGATTTAAATTCACAGTCGCAATCGGGTTTGAAGATGGCAAATGAGCCACATTTTAAACTACACTTAAACACAATTGGTTCTAGAGCCGTGTGTTGCTGAACTATACTTTACCGTCATTTTTTTCTGGACAGATGTAACAATGTGGCGAGGAATTCTACCAAAACCCCGCACTTAATGGGGTTCCTTTTGGCTTGTGGTACACCAACTCTAACAAATCAAACAACACAGAAGAAATAATAGTCATATAGCAATGTTTATTATATTTAGCTTCGGCTGTTCAATCACACAAGGCTGAGGGACCCCACTAAAGCGATCTGCTCAGCAGAAATAGAGAGGCACAGTACCTAGCAAAAACATTTCAAGGTTGGAGTCAGAGCAGCATGATAAGGTCAATATATTTATTTCAAATCTTAAACAGGGTATTATACTGATGTTTATTGCACAATTTGTGTTAAATAAACAAGCCTCAGGTGCCATTACAGGTTGTGATAATTGACAAGGCACTTTATTTGACACAAACTTACACCAGAATGTCTGTATATATTTTGCTTGTTTGTGTGTTCCATGGATAGAGGGGCCAAAATAATGTGCTGGTCACTGTACATTTCTATTTTTTATATACAGATGTATAGTTCATAGGCAGAACTGGGTCTGAATCAGTACCTGTGTTCTCTTTCTTTGGGATCTCCACACAGTGTTAAATATACGGCCCTCTGACAGCTTCCACCTACTTACAGGCATATCTAAGTATCCCTGTTCTTCCCTTTCTCTAATCTAACACCTGCAGCTTATATCAGACACACACATTACATGGAGCTATTCTATACACACATAGATATACTTTATTTAAAAATAAAACTTGTTTTCCACACCCTTATAGCTGCTTACAAAAGCATGTGTTCCCACCAACAGAAACACTGCATTCAAATATGGATTCTAAATCTTTACTAACCTTCATGCCAGCAGCAGCTCAATGCATATGATCTACATATTAGTATATGGCTCCTTCTACTTCCTTCTACAGGGGGACTACACATCCCATGATTCTTTTCTACACAAACTGCCATCATTGATTGTTACAATGTATTAAAATGTATAGCTGCCTGTGATTGGCCAAAAAAAATATTATTTTTATGCTAATTTTAGCAGAGATATCCGGGGGTGTTACCAACTGCTTGCAAACTCAAGATATTTAGCAAACATCAGGGTGAGTCCTCTATCAGATGCTTCATATCCCAGGAAACTTACATGTGCGTTTAAAAAAGGTTTCAATTTCATGTATTTTCCTTCTAATATTTTTACCTTCCTTTTTATTTTCATCATATTTAAATACCGTATTTTTATCTATAAAAAATATGGATTCAATACTTAATTTTCACTAATTATATTGAAGGGTAGTTGTTGCCTTCAATGGTCCTTCTGTCATGTTGTACACATTACAAACAACATTTTTTGCATGGGAAATAAATTGTATTAATTTAAGACAATTAACGCTAAAACAATAAGTTTGTTCAACCTTTGTTTTACCAGCGAATTGTGAGGAAGTATTGACATAGACTTACAAAGAAACTGTTAATTGTGTTTTCAGATCTGATTTATCTTTTAATGTTGCATTATAATGTAATTTTTACTACCCCATACATCATTTATTTCCATATAGTACATAAATATTATTTGTAATGCATAAAACATAATTATTTTTAATGCATGATAGAAATGCATTGTAAGATATACATTCAGGAATTTTGTAAAGAAATTTGACTACCCGACTGAATTTAATTAAAACTAAATCTAATTTATTTTCACTTTTGGTGAAGCCACTGATGTCTGATATAATGACAGATGAAAATTATTTTAACTTTTTAAGTAGTTGTTAAATAATGTTCACTCTGAGCTCAATGCCAGGGTATGTGTAGACCACAGGTTGATTAGTAAATTGCAATTTAATAAATATATATATAATGTTCTGTAGGCAACATTAATATATATATATATATATATATATATATAGTAAATAAAAAGTACATCTGTGTTCACACCTGAATGTCTAAAGCAAGTTAAAAAACCTGCTTCCAGCTCAGAGTTCTGAGAAAAACAGTTATTACACTGCATTCTGGGAAGTTGAGCTGGTACACTCAAATATGGCCACAAATGCCTCGCTCTTCATTCCGTAGCCATCATCAAACATGGCTTCCTTTAAGCTTATGCATGCTGTATTACACAGCTTTAATGCAAAGCCAAGGTTGGAATAAACACAGGCTGAGTATCCAATCCATGTACAGCTGTTTCAAGCTTACTGGCTATCATCAGCATGGAGCGGGATCTCAGCCTGTGTTGTGGAAATTATGAGTAGGTAGTTCACCACAACAATCATATATAATATGGTGGGCAAAAGAGCGATAGAAGCCCTCCACCGTACAGTAGTACAGTAAATAAAAAGTACATCTGTGTTCACACCTGAATGTCTAAAGCAAGTTAAAAAACCTGCTTCCAGCTCAGAGTTCCGAGAAAAACAGTTATTACACTGCATTCTGGGAAGTTGAGCTGGTACACTCAAATATGGCCACAAATGCCTCGCTCTTCATTCCGTAGCCATCATCAAACATGGCTTCCTTTAAGCTTATGCATGCTGTATTACACAGCTTTAATGCAAAGCCAAGGTTGGAATAAACACAGGCTGAGTATCCAATCCATGTACAGCTGTTTCAAGCTTACTGGCTATCATCAGCATGGAGCGGGATCTCAGCCTGTGTTGTGGAAATTATGAGTAGGTAGTTCACCACAACAATAATATATAATATGGTGGGCAAAAGAGCGATAGAAGCCCTCCACCGTACAGTAGTACAGTAAATAAAAAGTACATCTGTGTTCACACCTGAATGTCTAAAGCAAGTTAAAAAACCTGCTTCCAGCTCAGAGTTCCGAGAAAAACAGTTATTACACTGCATTCTGGGAAGTTGAGCTGGTACACTCAAATATGGCCACAAATGCCTCGCTCTTCATTCCGTAGCCATCATCAAACATGGCTTCCTTTAAGCTTATGCATGCTGTATTACACAGCTTTAATGCAAAGCCAAGGTTGGAATAAACACAGGCTGAGTATCCAATCCATGTACAGCTGTTTCAAGCTTACTGGCTATCATCAGCATGGAGCGGGATCTCAGCCTGTGTTGTGGAAATTATGAGTAGGTAGTTCACCACAACAATCATATATAATATGGTGGGCAAAAGAGCGATAGAAGCCCTCCACCGTACAGTAGTACAGTAAATAAAAAGTACATCTGTGTTCACACCTGAATGTCTAAAGCAAGTTAAAAAACCTGCTTCCAGCTCAGAGTTCCGAGAAAAACAGTTATTACACTGCATTCTGGGAAGTTGAGCTGGTACACTCAAATATGGCCACAAATATATCTTGGCAGAGATGTACAAGATAGATCATTTATGAAGATGTGTCCATTTCTGAATTTTGGCCACTTCCAGGAAGTGCTAGCATGATGTGCTCCTGCACAGAATGTTTAATACTACATGCTGAGACTCAGAAGAAGCCTCATCTAGGCTCTTCCCCCCGCTCTACAGCTGATTGCTGCTGCGTACTGCCCGCCAACAGCAACAGTGCGTTGTTTGGGCCTCCATCACCTCACCATGGCCGAGCGTTCGGGAGCCTGCCGACGTATCTGATACAGATTGGCACCAGCGAAGGAGTTCCAGCACCGTGAGATCCCTCCTCTTGAAGCCGTCCGTTTGGACTATCATGAAGCCTCCTCACAGAGTTGTTGCTACATGCAATACTGTCAGGCGTAGAGGTAGACTGCTTGTCCCTCCACCATAGATGATACTACTAAAAGTGAGACACCATGCAGTTGAACTCTTGGAAGAGGGAGCTCGAATGGGAGAACCTAAACGCTGACCCATTTCAGTAAACCTAGCAATGTTTTTGGGATAGGCAAGTACTGTATATTAATTATAAGGCTCAGGTGAGGTGGAGGCGTACTAGAAGCAATTTAAACTGAATGTTTGCACTCTGAGGGGACTAAACCAAAAGTTCTTAAATGATCTGAGGCTTTATATGCCTCCCATTAATGAATTGGACTATTGAATTAAAGACCACTTCTTCAGACTATTGACTAAGTGGGAATGTTATCTATCCCTAAACTGATCAGGATTTAAGCTTGTCAATAATTTGATCCACTTATTGAAATAATCATGAGAAATTCTAACTCTGCAAAGGTAAAATCAAGAGATAACAAACTTGGAGGAAATATACAAACCCCAGAGGCATCATCCTTTTTTCCCCTAAAGATAAAAATGGTATCACAATTGGAAACGTCTACACAGATACATTCCTCTCCAATACAAAGTAAAACAGAAAACTTAACTAAAGCTGTTATATGCGGCTCAGTACCTTTAAAAGATGAAGAGACATTAACTACTTCAATGATTAAATTTTTCTTTAAATCAGATTTCCAAACTTTTCTCAATTGGAGTTAACTCAAGAAATTCATAAGAATAAGACTTAAATTGAGTGCCTTTTAGAACATGCGGAAGAGCTTGAGAAAAATCAAGAAACTCTGATTAAATAATATCAAAATGTAGTGGATTGCACCTTAATGATGAGGGATATTTTGTGCTAGGGGATAGGATGGTAGAAAGGCTGGAGGAGTTTTTAAACTAGTAGGTGGGGGGGGGGGGGGGACTAGATGAAAGTAATGGGGTAGAAAGTGTAGATGGGATAAGGGATGATTTATCTACTCATGGGGGAGGAGATGGGGGAGGGCTAGTATAGTCAATAGGGAGGTATTACTAAGTAACTCAAGTACAGAGGCAGGCACCTCAAAACTACAAACTCATAACATAAGATGCATTCTTTCTAATGCCAGAAGCTTGTCAGGAAAAATGGGAGAGTTAGAATTATTGGCAATTAATGAAAAATGGGATTTAATAGGCATTACCGAAACATGGTGGGATGAATCTCATGACTGAACTGTTAATCTGAATTGTTATAACCTATTTATGAAAGATAGGGGCAGTGGTAAAAGAGGAGGAGGGATTTGTCTCTATGTTAAGCCTGATTTTAAGCCTATAGTCAGAGAAGATATTTATGGTGGAACTAGCGGTAATGTTGAATGTTTGTGGGTAGAGTTAAATAGCAGAGCAGCAAATTCCAAAAGCATACTAGTTGAAGTATGCTATAAACCCCAAAAAATAATTGAAAGCGAGGAAATGCAATTATTGTTACAGATTGGAAATGCAGCTAAGCATGGGCAAGTTCTAATAATAGCAGATTTGACCTCCCCTGAAATTGACTGGATAAATGAGACCAGCAGTTCAGCTAAGGGGAGCAGGTTCTTGAGCACACTCGGGGATCATTATCTGGCCCAGGTTATACAAGAACCTACTAGAAATGAGGCTATCTTGGATTTAGTTAACACAAATAATATTGATATGGTATAAAATATTGAAATAGGGCAACCTTTAGGAAACAGTGATCACAGCACAGTCTCATTTGAGATTGAATTAAAAAAACAAAACTGTAAGGGGCCAACAACAACTCTTAATTTTAAAAGGGCAGATTTTAACAGACTAAGGGCAGCAATAAAAAGTATAGACTTGGACAGAGAACTGTCAGGTAAAAATACTGAACATAAATGAACAACATTTAAATCCTTACTAAATATAAATACTTATCACCATATACCATGTGGGAATAAAAGTAAAAGGAGTAAATCACATCCAATGTGTCTTAACATTGATTTATACAAACAAGAGGGGACAGAGATTGCCTTACGTAAGTACAAGGAAATCAACAAGGCTTGCAAAAATGCTATTAGATTGGCTAAAATAGAAAATGAAAAATTAGTTGCAAAAGAGAGTAAGACTAACCCTAAAATATTTTTTGTATATATTAATGGAAAGAAGGCCAGGAAGGAAGCTATAGGAACATTAGAATGTGACAAGGTATGTACCAGTGGTTAAAAAATAATGGGGCTACACTACCTTTGTTGAATAATTGGTTAACGCAAAAAGAAATCCAATAGGGGTTGAAAAAAATAAATGTTTATAAAGCCCCAGATCCTGATGGAATACATCCAAGGGTACTGAGGGGACTGGGTTCTATAATAGCCAATCCATTATATTTAATTTTTCAATATTCAATCAACACTGGGTCGCTACCAGAGGACTGGAGAAAAGCAGAGGTGATGCCTATATTTAAGAAGGGAGCAAGAGCAAATCCAGGGAATTATAGACCAGTGAGCCTCACTTCTGTAGTGGGAAAGCTTTTCGAAGGGTTAATAAGGGATAACATACAAGAATATGTCTATTTGAACAGGATTATAAGTAGGAGTCAACATGGATGTATGAGGGATAGGTCATGTAAAACAAATCAAATTAGTTTCTATGAGGATGTTAGTAGGAACCTGGATCAAGACAACTCAGTGGATGTAGTCGTAGTCTTTTTGGATTTTGCAAAGGCTTTTGATACAGTGCCACATGGGAGACTATTAAGCAAACTAAAGAATACAGGAATTGCCATAGATATTTGCTTATTGATTGAGAGCTGCTAAAAGACAGGAAGCAAAGGGTTGTGGTAAATGGAACATACTCCAATTGGACTAATGTGGTAAGTGGGGTTCCTCAGGGTTCAGTATTAGGTCCTTTCCTTTTTAACATATTTATTAATGACTTAGAAGCAGGATTGGGTAGTAATGTCTCCATTTTTGCTGATGACACTAAGTTGTGCAAGGTAATTAAATCAGATAATTACCGTATGTACTTTCCCTCCAACGGGATTTACATAAAATAGAGGAATGGGTATCTAAATGTCAGATGAGATTTAATACGAATAAATATAAAGTTATGCAGCTGGGAAGGAAAAATAGCCATGCAATTTCTAATCTTAATGGAGCAAATATTGGGGTATCAGATATTGAAAGGGATTTGGATACGTATCTAAAGATATTTAAATTTGAATTAATAAACGAGAGGTAATTATAAAGAATTCTTCTAATAGAGATTTAACTCCTAAATATTGACAGATTTATTTATTTTATTATTTTATTCCACTTGCTCACCACTAATATATATATTTTTTAAATCTAAAATTAGAGTCACCAGTGAATATTAGAATGGTTAGTATGTATTGATTATATATCTGCGTATTTACAAAGAGGTAGCATTTTAGATATATTGGCACGTTTTGTTAGAATACTTTCATAACTTAATTGATTAAGGTTTATTCACATACGAGGGAGAGCCCTCTCATAATTAGCATCAAATTACTAACATTACAATTAAGTATACTCACATCACTGTTTGTTTAGTGGAAAAGAAGGTAGTATAAAGATCCTCAATTTAACTAAAGCTTATTATACAATAAGATTTACTCTCGCTTTATCTAGTTACCAGTTTGAAAGTGAAATGTTCTGCAAAGGAGATCCAGATGGGCTGCTAGACTTAGATAGTTCTAGCCTAGGCCTAAACCAATAGTTTTGCCAACTTGATATTGGTTCTTTATATATGTACAGCAATATGTATGTTTTTTGGTGTGTATGTGTGGGAGTATAGCAGCAGGGGAATCGAAGGGTGGGGGAGGGATATCCCTGGCAAGTTCTTTATTTAAATTAGATAGGCATAAAGTTAATCTCTCAGAATGTACAAGGGATAAAACTCTCAATTTAAAAGACAAATTGTCTTGGAATTTTCTCAGAAAGCAAAAGCAGACATAGGGCCATATTAAATTCCAAGCCCGTAACGGCACCGGTACACCCACTTGACAGATCAAAGTCCTTGCGGCAACGGAGTTCCGATTTCGACAGCCTGTAGGGTTTTTCCACCTGTAACCCCTCAGATCGTTTGCGGGTAGCTGTAATAGCCGTAAATCTGGCGGGCTCTGTTACAGGTTTGGGGTTTTCACGTTGGGGGAATTTAATAGGGCTGATAGTCTGCGCTCAAGAAACCCCTTGGCAAACGGATAAAATCCCCTATGTAAATGATAAAATATTTTAAACAAGGATTGACTCAACATTTAAAAAAAATAATCTAGGGGAGTATCAATATTTTTTTGTACAAATATAGATACTGCAGGAAGGTACATCATTTGGATTGGAAAAGTTAATCAGATTTTAACTTGTTAATATATATGCCCCAAACATTAGACAAAAAACATTTCTGAATTCTATTTGAAAGGTGTTAAAAAAATTAAGTTAGGATTGTTAATTGTTTGCAGGGATTTCAATATGGTAATTAATCTATTAAAAGTCCACAGCCAGATCTAAAGTTAGCGAGAAACGCTAACCTTTTTTATAAGTTATTACATAGTAATTTAGGTTGAAAAATGACTTTAGTCCATCAAGTACAACCTTGGTAGATCTCCTCTTATTGTTAATTGATCCAGAGGAAGGCAAACAGAAAAACAAAAACAGTGAAACTTTGCCAATTGTCTCAAAAGGGAAAAAGATATAAAATTCCTTCCTGAACCCAGATACTGCAGATCAAATTCATCCCTGGATCAATACTCCCTCTCTATTTATCTAGGATAGCCCTTAATGCCCTTTTTATTTTAAAATATATCCAATTCCTTTTTAAAGTTATCTATCAAATCCGCTGTCACAAACCTCCTTTGGTAGAGAATTCCACAGATTAACCACCCTTACTGTGAAGAACCCTTTTCTTTCTTTAAGGTGAAATATTTTTACTTCTAATCTCAAAGGATGTCCCCTTGTCAGTTGAAAACCTCTTTGCACAAAAAGTTCCCTTGACAAAGCCTTATATTGTCCCTGGAAATATTTATATAAGGTAATCATATCCCCTCTTAGACGCCTTTTTTCTAGAGTAAATAAGTTTAGTTTGGTTAGTCATTCTTCATAACTTAGCCCCTCCATTCCCTTTATTATCTTTGTTGCCCTTCTCTGTACTTTTTCCAGCTCTGAAATGTCCTTTTTATGTAGTGGTGCCCAAAATTGTACTCCATATTCCAAGTGAGGGTGTACTAGGGATATGTTTAGTTAGAGAATTATATTTGCTTTCCTAGCTTCTATACCCTTCTTAATACATGCCAATATTTTACTTGCCTTTGCAGATGCTGCTTGGCATTGAGCACTGTTGCCTAGGCTGTTGTCCACAAGTACTCCCAAATCCCTTTCAATATCTGATACCCCTAGATTTGCTCCATTAAAAATATAAATTCCATGGCTATTTTTCCTTCCCAGATGCATAACTTTACATTTATTTGTATTAAATCTCATCTGCCATTTAGATGCCCATTCCTCTAATTTATGCAAATCCCTTTGGAGGGACAGTACATAATTTTCTTATTTACCATAATTACCTTGCACAACTTTGTGTCATCAGCAAAAATGGAGACACCACACTCCAATTCCACTTCCAAGTCATTATTAAATATGTTAAATAGGAGCCAGCTCTCAATCCATAAGCAAATATTTATGGCAATTCCTGTATCCCTTAGTTTGCTCAATAGTCTCCCATGTGGCACTGGATCAAAAGCCTTTGCAAAATCCAAAAAGACTACGACTACATCCACTGAGTTGTCTTGATCCAGGTTCCTACTAACATCCTCATAGAAACTAATTTGATTTGTTTTACATGACCTATCCCTCATACATCCATGTTGACTCCTACTTATAATCCTGTTCAAATAGACATATTCTTGTATGTTATCCCTTATTAACCCTTCGAAAAGCTTTCCCACTACAGAAGTGAGGCTCACTGGTCTATAATTCCCTGGATTTGCTCTTGCTCCACTGAGTTGCCTTGATCCAAGTTCCTACAAACCTCCTCATAGAAACTAAATAGGTTTATTTCACATGACCTATCCTTCATAAATCCATGTTGGCTCCTACTTATAATACTGTTTGAATAGACATATTCTTGAATATTATTCCTTATTAACCCTTCTAAAAGCTCCCACTACCAAAGTGAGACTCACTGGTCTATAACTCCCCGGATTTGCTCTTGCTCCCTTCTTAAATATAGGTATCACCTTTGCCTTTCTACAGACATCTGATAGAGACCCTGTGTTGAGTGAATCTTGAAAAATTAGATATAATGGTTTTGCTATTACAGAGCCCAGTTCCCTCAGTGCCCTTGAATGTATTCCATCAGGACCTGGGCCTTTATTAACATAAATTTTTTCCAACCTCTTTTGGAATACTTCCTGCGTTAACCAATTATTTAGTGAAGGTAGTGTAGCCCCATTATGTTGCAGTGTCCCAACCACTGGTACCTCCCTTGTGTATACCGAAGAAAATAACCTATTTAGCTCATGTGCCTTTTCCTGGTCACTAATTATCAGACGGCCTGTGTCACATTGTAATGTTCCTATAGCTTTCTTCCTGGCCTTCTTCCCATTAATATATTTAAAAAATATTTTAGGGTTAGTCTTACTCTTCTTTGCAACTAACTTTTCATTTTTGATTTTAGCCAGTCTAACAGCCCTTTTGCTGCCTTGTTGTTTCCCTTGTACTTACATAAAGCAGTGTCTGTCCTCTCTTGTTTGTATAATTTAAATGCTTGTTTTTTACTCCTCATCTTCATCTTTAATTCATTGTTAAGCCACATGGGTTGTGAGTTACTCTTTCTACTTTTATTTCCACATGGTATATGATGATAAGTATGTTTTTTTAATAAGGATTTGAACATTGTCCATTTATGTTCAGTACTTTTACCTGTCAGTTCTCTGTCCCAGTCTATATGCTGTATCGCTGCCCTTAGACCATTAAAATCTGCCCTTACAGTTATGTTTTTTCAATTTAATCTCAAATAAGACTGTGTTGTGATCACTATTTCCCAAAGGTTGCCCTATTTCAACATTTGATACTATATCAATATTATTTGTGATAACTAAATCCAAGATAGCCTCATTTCTAGTAGGTTCTTGTATAACCTGGGCCAGATAATGATCTCTGAGTGTACTCAAGAACCTGCTCCCCTAACTGAACTGCTGGTTCGTTTATCCAGTTTATATCAGGGTAATTAAAATCTCCCATTATTAGCACTTGCCCATGCTTAGCATTTCCTCACTTTCAATTATATTTGGGGGCTTTTAGCATACTCCTACTATTATTCTTTTGGAATTTGCTCCTCCGCTATTTAACTTTACCCACAAACATTCAACATTATCTCTAGTTCCACCATAAATATTCAGGCATAACATACAGACAAAATCCCCCTCCTCTTTTACCATTGCCCCAATCTTTCCTAAATAGGTTATAATCATCCAGATTAACAGTCCAGTTAGGAGATTCACCCCACCATGTTTCAGTAATGCCTATTAAATCCCATTTCTCATTAACTGTTAATAATTCTAACTCTCCCATTTTTCTTGGCAATCTTCTGGCATTTGCGAGCATACACATTATGTTATGAATCTGTGGTTCTGAAGTGCCTGCTACTGTACCTGAGTTACTTAGCAATACATCCCTATTGACTGTACTAACCCTCCCCCAACTCCTCCCCATGACTAGTTAATGCGTTCCTTATCCCCTCTACACTTTCTACCCCATACTCCAGAAAAACAAGCTCTTCTCCGTATAAGGATTTATAGCTTTTTCCAAATAAATGAAAATTCTGTTAAATAGAGCACAATCGTATGGAATACCCATAAAGCGTATGTCAGAGGATTACTGCTTTCATGGCAATACACAGAAAAAAATAAAGGTGTTTTTTTGTAAAGAGATCTATATGTGAAATTAGCAAAATTGGAAAGTGAGAACAAACGTGACCCGACATTAGAAAGACAGAGAAAGCTTACTAAAATAGCAGAGCAAATAAAAAATATTAATCTTGCAGTCCCAATTTGATTATTGCATATGGAAACTCCAACAGAGACAATGTTATCTTATATATCTAATATTATCTTAGTAACAAAGTGGGTAAATCTTTGGCGTATAAATGAAAACCTAAGAATTCTAATAAACTAAAAGAAGAAATAATTATTGAGGATAAAAAAAATTGTACTAAATCCATTACCAAACCTGTTGATATTGAAAAAGGTCTTTTATGGCTATTATAGAGATATAATTTAGAAAATAAAACAGGGTTTGTAAAACCTAAGAAATAAAATATGTTTTGGATAAACTGAACCTCCCTAAAATTAACAATGAAGATCTAGAGAACCTCAATAAAGAGATTAAAATCAATGAAATAGAGAAAGTGATTTCGGAACTAAAATTAAGTTCAGCTCTTGGTCCTGATGGATTTGTTCATTCTTATTATAAGACCTTTAAATCAAATTTTTCTAAACATCTGGTGAAAGTGTTCAATTAAACAAAAGTAGAAGGCAGAGCTCCTGCTGAAATAGCAGAGGCAGTGATAATTAATATACCCAAACAAGATAAAGATATCAGATATTGCAAAAACTGTAGACAAGTTTCTTTGATTAATACAGATATTATCTACTCAAAAGTATTGGCAAATAGGTAAGGTGGCTTACTATCTAGCTTGATTGGCCTTGACCAAACTGGTTTTATACGGGGCCATTAAGGGTCTGATAACACTAGAAAGCTGATATCTAGCATCATAGCATTCTGTAAATGTAAATATATTCCATGTGCAGTAATCACTTAATGGTAATGCAAAAATTTAGTCTGGGGGATTTTGGGGCGGTAGGTGCTTTGTATTCCTGCCCATCAGCCTATGTATCAAGCGTAGGCATAAAAACGGAACTATTTTCTATTCCGAGTGGAACTCGCCAGGGATGTCCGCTCTCCACAATGATATCTGCTCTGATGATGGAACCTTTGGCTGAATCTGTTAGAATATCCCAAGATATAAAAGGAATACGGGTGATCAGTCTTATAAAATCATGCTCTTTGCTGATGATGTGATCTTAACGGTTTCTAATCCTATAATCTCTCTTAAACATTTGCAAAGTTTAATTGAAAAATTTGGTAAAATCTCATATTATTATTGAATATTGTTATAAATGTTAGTAGTGAAGGTATAATTCAATTAAAGAAGATTCTTGAGATTAATGGAAATCTGGATTCCATTACATATTTAGGAATAGAATTTTCACAAAATCTTGAGGAATTGACCAGGGTGAACTTCATTAAATTATATGATAAGATCAAAGTAATATTAATTAAATGGGAAAAGTTACCCCCATCTTGGAGACCTATTAAATTAGGGCTACGTGTTAACAAGTAGCCCGTAACTGCCATCTTAGGGCTATTTGCGTGCTAAGATGCCTCGTAAGGTTGCTCGCAGCGGACTTTGCATGGTAACACGCAGGCGGCCCGAGAATAGGCTACATGGAGAACAATGTTGAACTTTGCGCACATAAATCCTTTGATCTGTCATGCCCGTCACCACTAATTGTTTAATTCAGCTATTAAATTGCAACATGGTCACTCTCAACGCGGTCATTCGCGAACAAGAAGATAACACGCAAATGGAGCCCAACATGTGCTCTAGAGGGGGGTAAAGTACAATACGGAGCACTTGTAATGTAAAAAAAAGCACTCTACTGAACATTTATTAAAAGGGAAAGTGATGTTAGGTCTTAGAATTAATAGCACAACATTCTCAAGCTCGCAAATCATCCCACAAAAATACTTTATTTCATATTCATATTTTGTGTTATATCGATCCCTGCAATCAATGTGTTACGACATATACTGTAACTCGCAACCCGTAACATGTGGGACAGATCGCAAACTGGAATTGGAGCACGTAGGACTTTAAAATCTACCCTCCCCTTTTTCAGTGACTAACACTAACAATCTCTTTTTCCATTGGTTCCATCTGAACCCATAACTATGAGATTGCTTAATTGTTTGCCTGCGAGCACGCAAGTCCAGTGGCTGTGAACTGGAGTACGAAATAGCGTTTCTTGTTTGTAGCTCGCAGCCCTTTCCAATTTAATAGCAATGTAACTCGGCCAAATTTGAAGCACGCAGCCCTTACGTGCTACACGTTGGACTTATGAGGCTGGAATTTAATATGGCCCAATGTTAGGCAGAACCTCTGCCATAAAGATGACAATCTTACCCATAATAAACTATCTTTTTTGATCTCTTCCTTTAGAAGTTTCTATTTCAATTATAAAAAAAAATCAATTATTAATCTATAAATTTATATATAAAGGAAAGAAGCCGATGCTCAAACTATCAACAGTTAAAAAAAAGCTTTTCTAAAAGAGGTATAGTAACTCCTTGCATGAAAGACTATTATGCGGCGGTAACATTATCTCATTTTATAAAATGGTCTTCTTATAAATTTAACGCAATTAAAAATGTAAAAAAATATTAGCCTCTCAACACCAAATAGAATATTGGAATTGGCAAGATAAAAAAATTGGAGTGCCAATTAAAAGCTTATCACCAATAGTAGAAATGGGATTTAAAATATGGTTCAAACTTAACAAGAAATTTGAGTTATCGCTATTGCCTTCTCCAGCTATTCCCTTAACTTGGCTAATTAAGAAACTAAAATTACCCTATATTTGGGATTGGAACAAATGGAACATCCACAGTCTGGGAGATCTATATAATAATGGAGGTTTCAAATCCCTGCCTAATTTAACCATAGAATTTAAATTGCCTAAAAACAAATGGCTAGAATATGAGATTTTAAAAATAACTATTAATAAATCTAAATATAGAATAAAAAAAAAAACAAAGATCATTCTCAATTTGAAAAGTTACTGTTATCTAATGACGGTAAACATATTGGGCCTCATTAAATTCCAGCCTCGTAAATAAGAGGCTTCTACTTAAGCCCTACGTACTGCAAAGTTTCTCTAACTTACAATGCTATTAAATTAGCCCTGCTGCGAGCAACGTATGAGCTACGCAGCAGGGCCGTACGTATCTACACTGCGTAAATGTACATGAGGAGTGACAGCCTGCGAGATGATATCGCAGGCTCCCACTCCTCATCAAGTGCTGCGGGGGTCCTAAAAGGGACCTCCGCGGCAGTCCCCCACATAAGCCCTGCCGTGGGGGGTACTCCAAACCCCCCCTAGGCACCTAAAATGAACCCCCCCTCAATGCGGGGGTCCCTGTCGGGACCCCCGAAGTGTCCTCTCATGAACACCTTGCTGCAGGGGTCCATAGGAACCCCCGCAGCCCCCACACATTAAACCCTTGCAGCGGGGGTCCCCGATCGGCACCGATCAGGCCCCCGCTGCATTTAAAACTTTTAAATTCCCCGCCGCGGCTCCTTAAAGGGGCCGCGGCACACTATTACCCAATCCCGGCCGCGGCACTTAAAATTAACCCCCCTCTATGCTGGGGGTCCCCATCGGGACCCCCGAAGTGTCCCCACATAAACCCATTGCAGGGGGGGGCCCCGATCTGCATAGATCAGGCCCCCCGCTGCATTTAAAACTTTTAAATTCCCCGCCGCGGCTCCTTAAAGGGACCGCGGCACACTATTACCCAATCCCGGCCGCGGCACTTAAAATTAACCCCCCTCTATGCTGGGGGTCCCCATCGGGACCCCCGAAGTGTCCCCACATAAACCCCCTGCAGCGGGGGGCCCCGATCGGCACCGATCGTGACCCTGCTGCAATTCAATTTTAAATTTCCCGCCTCGCGGGTCCTCAAAGGACCGTAAAGGTCCTGAAAGGACTCGCACTAAAAATATTAACCCCAGGCAACTATAATTACCCCATTAACTCATGGTGGTCAATCCAGACCACCATAAGGCCTAAATTAACCCATTAACTCATGATGGTCAATCCAGACCACCATAAGGCTCTATTTAACCCATTAACTCATGGTGGTCAATCCAGACCACCATAAGGCTCTAATTAACCCATTAACTCATGATGGTCAATCCAGACCACCATAAGGCCTAAATTAACCCATTAACTCATGATGGTCAATCCAGACCACCATAAGGCTCTATTTAACCCATTAACTCATGGTGGTCAATACAGACCACCATAAGGCCTAAATTAACCCATTAACTCATGATGGTCAATCCAGACCACCATAAGGCTCTATTTAACCCATTAACTCATGGTGGTCAATCCAGACCACCATAAGGCTCTATTTAACCCATTAACTCATGGTGGTCAATACAGACCACCATAAGGCTCTAATTAACCCATTAACTCATGGTGGTCAATACAGACCACCATAAGGCTCTAATTAACCCATTAACTCATGATGGTCAATACAGACCACCATAAGGCTCTATTTAACCCCATCAGTCCCATAAGGGTATATTATTACCATTATGGGCCTGTTACAACCCAACATTAACCACATAAGTGCCATGATGGTCCTCAAGGACCATCATGACACTAACTACAAACACTACACTATAACCCCCAATAAACCATTTAATCTAAACTAACCCCCCTCTACACTAATCTATTAACACTTACACTACCTACCTACACTACCTACCCCCTAATAAACCTCCCCAACACTCTAATTACAAAAAACAATAAACCTACAGCACAGAAAACAAAAAACCTACAGTACAAAAAACAAAAAAACCTACAGTACAGAAAAAATAAAAATTACAACCCCACCCCCCACTACAGAAAACAAAAAAATACATTACAACCCCACCCCCCACTACAGAAAATAAAAAAAATTACACACCTGAAAAGGAAAGACAGATAAACACAATACATTACATACATTACATACAATACATGACATTACATACATTAAATATAATATATTAAATATAATATATTACATATAATATATTACATATAATACATTACATACATTACATACAATACATGACATTACATACATTACATATAATGTATTAAATATAATATATTACATATAATATATTACATATAATATATTACATATAATACATTACATACATTACATACAGTACATGACATTACATACATTACATATAATGTATTAAAATAATCAATAAATTAAGACCACTTACCTTTAAGATGTTGCTTCAGATCACTAACCTATGGGTCAAACAAAAAATAAAAATTAGTACAAAACATTAACATCAAATAAATAAACATTCTATACATTCTAAATATTCAACTCACCTTTACAGCATGTCCAGTCACTGTTTAGCTCTTCCGGCGCGGCCCTGTTAAAAAAAAAAACACAATACATGAATACATGAATACAATATATAAACAATAAATAAAATACACAAATAAACATCTAAATATACATTGAACTTACCTCCCCGCGATGTCCCCGGCCTTCTCTCCTTCAGCCCCGGCTGGGCCGCGGAACCATCCGCGCTCTAAAAAAAAAAAAAAAAAAAAACTACCGGAGGTCTGCACTGGCAGACCTCCCCGACGCTACTGAACCTCCCGGAGTCGTTTCCGGGAGGAAATTGGCATTGGCGGCTTGTGATTGGCTGAAAAAGCTGTCAGCCAATCAAAAGTCGTCAATGTAGGAGCCAATCAGGATGCGCAGATGTCTTCTACCAATCACTCCGTGGGGGTGTATCCCATAGTGATTGGCTGAAGGCATCTGAGCGTTGTGATTGGTTCCCAGAAAGATAGACAAGTGTTTAAGCCAATCAGGGTGGGATATTGGGGTGTATCCCATCCTGATTGGCTCACACATTGACGACTTTTGATTGGCTGAAATTGATAGACAGCTTTTTCAGCCAATCACAAGCCGCCAATGCCAATTTCCTCCCGGAAACGACTCCGGGAGGTTCAGTAGCGTCGGGGAGGTCTGCCAGTGCAGACCTCCGTTAGTTTTTTTTCTTTTTTTTTTTTAGAGCGCGAATGGTTCCGCGGCCCAGCCGGGGCTGAAGGAGAGAAGGCCGGGGACATCGCGGGTAGGTAAGTGAAATGTATATTTAGATGTTTATTTGTGTATTTTATTTATTGTTTATATATTGTATTCATGTATTCATGTATTGTGTTTTTTTTTTAACAGGGCCGCGCCGGAAGAGCTAAACAGTGACTGGACATGCTGTAAAGGTGAGTTGAATATTTAGAATGTATAGAATGTTTATTTATTTGATGTTAATGTTTTGTACTAATTTTTATTTTTTGTTTGACCCATAGGTTAGTGATCTGAAGCAACATCTTAAAGGTAAGTGGTCTTAATTTATTGATTTTAGCTTAGAATTAGGGTCTGTGTATGTAGTTAGGACTGTAATTATTTTATTTTACTTTAGAATAATGGTCTGTGTATGTAGTTAGGATTTTTTGTATATTAGATAGATAGGGGGATGTATTTGATATAGTTAGGATTTATTTTAAATTAAATAGATTGTATGTTAGATAGATAGGGGGTATTTGATTAGGACTATATGTAATATATTATATGTAATATATTATATGTAATATATTATATTTAATATATTATATGTAATGTATGTAATGTCATGTATTGTATGTAATGTATGTAATGTATTATATGTAATATATTATATGTAATATATTATATTTAATACATTATATGTAATGTATGTAATGTCATGTATTGTATGTAATGTATGTAATGTATTATATGTAATATATTATATGTAATATATTATATTTAATATATTATATGTAATGTCATGTATTGTATGTAATGTATGTAATGTATTATATGTAATATATTATATGTAATATATTATATTTAATATATTATATGTAATGTCATGTATTGTATGTAATGTATGTAATGTATTATATGTATGTATTGTATTGTGTTTATCTGTCTTTCCTTTTCAGGTGTGTAATTTTTTTATTTTCTGTAGTGGGGGGTGGGGTTGTAATGTATTTTTTTGTTTTCTGTAGTGGGGGGTGGGGTTGTAATTGTTTTTTTTTTCTGTACTGTAGGTTTTTTTGTTTTTTGTAATTAGAGTGGTGGGAAGGTTTATTAGGGGGTAGGTAGTGTAGGTAGGTAGTGTAAGTGTTAATAGATTAGTGTAGAGGGGGGTTAGTTTAGATTAAATGGTTTATTGGGGGTTATAGTGTAGTGTTTGTAGTTAGTGTCATGATGGTCCTTGAGGACCATCATGGCACTTATGTGGTTAATGTTGGGTTGTAACAGGCCCATAATGGTAATAATATACCCTTATGGGACTGATGGGGTTAAATAGAGCCTTATGGTGGTCTGGATTGACCATCATGAGTTAATGGGTTAATTAGAGCCTTATGGTGGTCTGGATTGACCACCATGAGTTAATGGGTTAAATAGAGCCTTATGATGGTCTGGATTGACCATCATGAGTTAATGGGTTAATTTAGGCCTTATGGTGGTCTGTATAGACCACCATGAGTTAATGGGTTAATTAGAGCCTTATAGTGGTCTGGATTGACCACCATGAGTTAATGGGTTAAATAGAGCCTTATGGTGGTCTGGATTGACCATCATGAGTTAATGGGTTAATTTAGGCCTTATGGTGGTCTGTATTGACCACCATGAGTTAATGGGTTAATTAGAGCCTTATGGTGGTCTGTATTGACCACCATGAGTTAATGGGTTAATTAGAGCCTTATGGTGGTCTGGATTGACCACCATGAGTTAATGGGGTAATTATAGTTGCCTGGGGTTAATATTTTTAGTGCGAGTCCTTTCAGGACCTTTACGGTCCTTTGAGGACCCGCGAGGCGGGAAATTTAAAATTGAATTGCAGCAGGGTCACGATCGGTGCCGATCGGGGCCCCCCGCTGCAGGGGGTTTATGTGGGGACACTTCGGGGGTCCCGATGGGGACCCCCAGCATAGAGGGGGGTTAATTTTAAGTGCCGCGGCCGGGATTGGGTAATAGTGTGCCGCGGTCCCTTTAAGGAGCCGCGGCGGGGAATTTAAAAGTTTTAAATGCAGCGGGGGGCCTGATCTATGCAGATCGGGCCCCCCCCCTGCAATGGGTTTATGTGGGGACACTTCGGGGGTCCCGATGGGGACCCCCAGCATAGAGGGGGGTTAATTTTAAGTGCCGCGGCCGGGATTGGGTAATAGTGTGCCGCGGTCCCTTTAAGGAGCCGCGGCGGGGAATTTAAAAGTTTTAAATGCAGCGGGGGGCCTGATCTATGCAGATCGGGGACCCCCGCTGCAAGGGGTTAATGTGGGGGTGCTGCAGGGGTCCCGATAGAGACCCCTGCAGCATGGGGATGTGTATAGGGTGCAGGGGGGAGCCTCACACTGCTGTCTCGGGCTGTTCCGAGGCAGCACGTAGAGGCTTTCGGATCCCTTGCGTGGACTTTTTGTCCACGTAGGGATTCTTACGATATGCGAGACTCGTGCATAGATTTAAGGCTACGTAGCTCTCTCGGAGCCTATTCTCGGCCATTTTCTCGCAGTCATATCGTAAAGCAGGCTGCGAGAGATTCGGTCCTCGCAAACAGCAGGAAAACTGCCTTTTGCGAGCACCGAGAGAACTACGAGGGAGAATTTAATAGGGCCCATTATTTCCAAGTGTTACAATATATTAAAAAAAGACAATGTTTGTGAGAAAACAACTGATATGGTTAAATGGGAAAAAGTTCTCAATATAACAATCCCAACACAGAATAGTTTAAGGCGTTTGAATTTAAGCAAAAAGTCATTTTCAAACATATAGCGAGATCTTCTTTAAAACTGTAAATAGATGGTACTTTGTTCCTTCAAAATTATAAGTTATAAGAGAAGATGTGAACTTGGGCAAATGCTGGAGATTATGTGAACATAAATGTACTTATAAACATATTTGGTGGGTGTGTACCCCAATTAGGAGTCTATGGAATTCTTGTTTTTAATACATCACTCAGATGTGTAAGAGAATGATCACTTCTTCACCGGAAAAAGCTTTGTTCCATATCTTCCCAGAGAATCTTAGTTTTGATGAGAAAACGTTGCATATTCAAATAATTTCTGTGACTAAATGGCTAATTGCAAAACAGTAGAAACAAGAGTGCATTCCTTCAATAAATAAAGTACTAGTAGCTGTTAATAAAAATAGAGAATTTGAAAAAGATATAACCAATGTGGGTATAAAGATTACTACAGTAAATAACTGGTCTATTTGGGATAAACAAAACCAGTTTTTGTCTCAAGCAATGTAATATCCCCACTGTTCGGATTTCTTCCTAATTTGTATGTATATGTATTTTTGTGTTTGTATGTAAGCTGTACTTCTTAAATTTGTATTGTTTTGTATGTGTATTTATAAAAAAAAAATATATGTATATTGTCATACATACAAAATATAGCAAATATTTTAGCTGGTAAAAAATATATGATTTTTTTTGTAAATGTTCTGCCCTGTCTGATCTGCATCAGATGTTGATGATATTTCACAATATAGTAAGAATAAACAGATTTTTATAAATCAACTCAAAAATGAACAAGCAATCATTTAAAAAAAATTGTGTGGCAGTACACTGAGATTAAACATAACTAACATTGCAATTGTTATATTGTAAAGGAATTGCTTGTTCACTTATCAGTTGTATTTTTTGATCATGCCTAACATCTAGGTCAAGTTTTGAGGAATTGTAGTAAAAATGCTGAATATTAGAAATACTCATAGCAATATATAACTGGCTGACATGTTTGCCTTTAGGATACACATCATTTGAGTTTGCCATGTTTTCTCTAATATACCATTAATCATTCATCATGCTTGGTGTAAGTTGCTGGGTAATAAATAAACGAATTTATTTTTTTGGAAGAACATTTGACGTTATACTTTTAAATATATATATGTTATGATAAATATACAGTAAAGAACATTTTTATAGACCTATTCAACCTTATCATTTACAACTCTACTCAGTATTTGTGAAAGTTTATCAAACTAAATATACCACTAGTAAACATTGGACATGATTGATCTGCCTTTGTATTTTCAACATGTTGCAAAAGTGTTGCATTTATCCCTAAAGAAATAAGACTTTAATAAACAATGGAATGCAGTTCTCTTTTTAATAGTAAATAATGTAATTTTGTGAGAGAAATAATATTTTTCTGTAAAGAGGTAATTTGCATGTTGAGCTGCAGATTAGTCACATTTCTCAGTATTTTTCAGGAATGATTTAAAAAGGCTAGTGCAATATATTCCCATGCTCTATAAGATGAAATAAACTTTGTGTTGGGGCAACAGTGCCCCTATAAGCAATCTCCTTGTCTTACACATTCTATGGATTTGAAACTAATGTTATAAAGGTCCTGATTGGGTTATTCCTTGGAATGCCTTGAGACTGGGGTATTATTTCCATTTGTAATTTATTTATAAATCAATTAAGTTATAGAATGGTTTATGAAACCTTATCCCTTTGGGATAGAATATTTGGAAGTCATTGTAGTTTATGTCCAGTGCCATCTTGATAATTTGGAGATAACCATAATAATAGTAAAGCAGTTTATTTATGGATCGAGTATAACCTGATTAGCCATTTTCTATTATGTTAGCTATGCTATATAAATCTAAATTTAGAGGCATATAAGAGAAGTGATTAGCTAACCTTCATATTTTTTTTTTAACAGAGACACTTCTACCACTATATCTCTGAAGTAAATTGTTCTTTTTATTTATCTTACAAAAGTAAAATTGACAAACATATCCACTATATACATAAGTAGTCATACATAAAAAAAAATTGTGACTTGCGTTTTTGTTTTATATCCTGATATTTATTTGAAGAGAGTTCCAACCCTCTTTTATTTCATTTGTTATACCAAAATAATTATCCCACAAAGACCAAGTTTGATTATTTTTTCTGGAAAGATTATCAAAACATTGAAAGTTTATTTCCATATCTTGATTTCTTTCAATAAAATGTTTTAATTCAGTCCATTTTGGTAATTAAGTTGTTTTCCAGTTTCTTAATATTGTTGATTTAGCAACAATTAAAATATGAACTATTAAGTATTTATTTGATTTTGGCATTTATTCAGGGAATATATGGAGTAGAATTATTTCTGGGGATTTGGTCAACGTTCTTCTAAGGATGATATGTTAATTACACACATTTCATCAAAATTCTATGATTTTGGGATAATCCCAAACATAAAAGATGGTGCCTTTTCCTCCAGAATTTTTCTAGCATGTATCAGATACTCTGTTATCAAATTTTGCTATTTTAGCCAGGACATAATGCCATCTTTGGATTATTTTAAAGTATGTTTCTTTATACATAGAACATTTTATTGCTGAATTTAAGGAAAAGGCTTTGAACCATTGAGTTTCATTCCAAGTTTTACCTGTATCTTTTCCCCTAATTCCATCTTTATAATTTTCTTGTTCTTTGTCTTTAAATTTATATGAAGTGAATTGCTCTAAAGCATTGACGGACTATATTGTTTTTAGTAATAAGTTTGCTATAGGTGAGGGTGATGAGGCTAGCTTGAATCTGGTGGAGACTGTATCAGTTAGGTTAATCGCCAGGTGGTTATGTTAGGTATCCACATACAGTGCAAAATGCGTTTAGGGAGTACCCTATCATTTTCAAGACCAGCCCAAAGTATCTTTCAAAGAGGAAGATGTCAGGCTTGCACATGGGAATGTATCAATGTATATTTTTGTTTACCTTCCTCTGGATCAATTAACAATTTGCATATTACAAGGATCAGAGGATATCTAAAAATGTTGAAACTGCAGAACTAATAATCATTTTTTTCAACCTCCATTACTATGTTAAATGTTTTGAAAGTCTAGCAATTTTCTTACCTCAAGCAAAATAATCTATTGATATGTGTATTGGAAGTGTTTGGCTTAGAAATAATTGGTGACGTATATTTTTATTTAAAGCTGAAAGTTGTAGGGAGTCGTTAACTAAGGATCATAAGAGGACCTAGTGAGGTATATAACAAGATGTTTTTTTTTTATTGATATGCTGAGATGTATATCCAAAAAATTCAGATTTACCTTGATAAATTTAGTATCAAATGAGTGTGTTACATAATTTTGTCCAATAGATATTTTAGATAGGTGAAATGTGTGAGAGAGCATTACATCATCTGCACATGTCACTACTTTGTAGATAGCTACTCTAAGTAATTCTGTGAATATTCAGGTGCTGACAAAGGGATACATGACATGACTCCTGTAGGAATTCTTACATGTATAAATTCCACGTAAGCTCTAACATTGCCATTACCTGCTGCCCATAACTAACCCCAACTTACGAGTGCCTGCTAAGTGTGGTATACTCCCTAGTCTGAATGCAAAACATCCTAGATAATGATTACATTCGCAACTCAATAATATTGTGTTTGCTTGTAAATATGTATGTGTGTACATATATTTATATATATAGTCATATATAAAGTCAATAGAATGCATATAAACATATATAAAAAAAAACAAAGCCAAATGGATGAGTTCAAGGCATTTGCAAGTAGCTAATTGAATATGGCCCTTATACAGGGACTATTTATTTGTAGCCTTATGAAATTGCGATTCAGCAAATTTAAAAGGGCTCTATTTAAGAACATAGCATATTTTTTTATACAGAAGTTTTTAGTTAGTGAACACCTTGCTTTTTGATAGAAGTAATTAGACACACAGGTATATTATATAGTTACATAGTTACCTTGTAATTGAGGTTGACTTTTAGTCCATCAAGACTAACCTTAATTGATCCAGAGGAAGGCGAACAGAAAAATAACCTAAGTGAAACACTGCCAATTGTCTCAAAAGGGGAAAAAATTAAATTATTTCCCGACCCCAAATACTGGCAATCCGATTCCTCTCTGGATCAATACTGCTTCTCTAATTAAACAGGATAACCGTGAATGCCATTTTTAGTCATCAGCAAAAATGAAGACAATACTTTCCGGTCCTATTTCTAAATCATGAGCAGATATTTGCTGCAATTCCCGTATCCCTTAGTTTGCACAATAGTCTCCCATGTGGCACTGTATCAAAAGCCTTTGCAAAATCCAAAAAGACTACATCCACGGAGTTGCCTTGATCCAGGTTCCTACTAACCTTCTCATTGAAACTAATTTGATTTGTTTGACATGACCTATCCTTCATAAATCCATGTTGACTTCCATTTATGATCTTGTTCAAATAGACATATTCTTGTATATTACCCCTTATTAACCCTTCTAAAAGCTTTCCCACTACAGAAGTGAGGCTCACTGGTCTATAATTCCCTGGATTTGCTCGTGCTCCCTTCTTAAATATAAGTATCACATCTGCTTTTCTCCAGTTACATAGTTACATAGTAACTGAGGTTGAAAAAAGACTTTTAGTCAATCAAGTTCAACCTTTTTAGATCTCCTCTGATCCTTATAATATGTGGATTCATTGTTAATTCATCCAGAGGAAGGCAAACAGAAAAATGTAAACATTGCCAATTGTCTCATAAGGGAAAAAAAGTTAAATTCCTTCTTGACTCAGGTACTGGCGATCAGATTCCTTCTTGGATCAATATTCTTTTGCTAGTTACCCTGGATAACCCTGAATGCCTTTTTATTCAAAATTATATCCATTCACTTTTTAAAATGATCTATTGAGTCCATTGTCACAACCGGATTTCGTAGAGAATTCCACAGTTTAATCACCCTTATTGTGAAGAACCCCTTTCTTTCTTTAACCTAGAATCTTTTTCCTTCTAACGTCAAAGGATGTCCACTTGTCTGCTGAAAATCTCTTGGCACAAAAAGTTTTATATTGACTCTGGATATATTTATATAAGGTATCCCCTTTTAGACACCTTTTGTCCCATAAAAAATATGTTTTATTCAGTCAGTCTTTCTTCATAGCTTAGTCCATCCATTCCCCTTATTAGTTTTGTTGCCCTTCTCTGTACTTTTCCAGCTTCAAAATAAGGGCTTACTAGGGATTTGTTTAGTGGCAGAATTATATTTGCTTCCCTTTTTTCTAAACCTTCTTAATTCATGCTAATATTGTATTTGCCTTTGCAGCTGCTGCTTAGCATTGAGCACAGTTACCTAGGTGGTTGTCCACAAGCACTCCCAACCCCTTTCAATATCTGATACCCCTAGAATGGCTCCATTAAAAATATAAATTGCATGGCTATTTTTCCTTGCCAAATGCATAATTTTATATGTATTTGTTTTAAATCTCATCTCCCATTTAGTTGCCAATTCCTCTAATTAATGCAAATCCCTTTGGAGGGAAAGTACATAATTTTCTGATTGAATTAACTTAGTGTCATCAGCAAAAACAGAGACAATACTTCTCAGTCCTACTTCTAAGTCATTAATAAATATGTTAAAAATGAGAGGACCTAATACTTAACCCTGAGGAACTCCACTTACCACATTAGTATAATCTGAATATGTTCCATTCACAACAACCCTTTGCTTCCTGTCTTTTAGCCAACTCTCAATCTATGAGCAGATATATCTGGGAATTCCTGTATCCCTTAGTTTGCACAAAAACCCAATTTCCTTCCCTGTTATTGTAAGATTCAGTTATCTTGCATCTTCTTCAGATATTTTAGACAAGTTAAGGGAATCCTATTACCCAATGATCCAACAGTCTGATTTTTCTAAATTGTATAATGTTGAATAACATCTTGCAGACATTTCAGCTATATTTTCATGATTGTATACTGTATCTTTGAATCAATGTCAGGAATACCTGTTTTGGTAGGTCACATGGTAGGCTAAAGAAGGCCCCACTGGTGGTTCCTGTCAATCTAGTAGGGACTCGCAGACTGAGTAGGCCGAAGGACACTTAGGAAGGATGGGGTCTGCTCATGTGTATTATAACTTCATCCCCTAGTCAATTATAGGTGCTGGGGCTCAGAGCTAGTCCGTATTCGTGTTACACTAATGTAGCTGCAGTATCCAACATCTTCTGTTTTTGAACAGTACCTGGAGCTGGTCTGCTTCTGAAGACCTCTGCTCCCAGTATCTTATGTTAAATAGTCGTCTGTTACGTTGCCAGTCTGCTTCTAAGTCTGCTAACTGAGTTTCTATTCTCTGCTCCTGCACTGAACCTTGCATCAGTTCTGATCCCTTCAGTTGTTTACTCCTTTTCATCTAGCTGTCTGCTTTCAGATATGCTGCTTGTTCCAACACATGGACTGATGCAAGCATTATACTGTTTATAGCTATACAGACCAAGCTTTGCCTATAATACTGTTTATCTTTTGACTATTATTCATTCAATTCTTAAAGCAACCTCACCCCTGAAGGGTTTGAATAGCTCTTCTGAGTACCTGTTTCCTGACAATACAATGGCAAGACATAGACCTTTGTGAGATAGGCAAGACTACTATGTTTGCACATCAGATGCTTGCAACTCACAATCATCTGACTCAGATAGATCAGAGAGTTAATCAACTAACTAACACAGTTCAGACAGAAGGTGTAACCATTTGCTCTCCCAAGTAACCGTTACTTTTCCTGCACCTTCCAATCATGTAACTCTGAAACTCTGGCCTTGTCCAAATACATTAAGGAAAACTTGGAACTGGGTTTTCCTTTTAGCCAAAAAAGACTGCATGCATCAATTACAGAGTAATCTCCCCCTCATCTCTGAGCTAATAGATCGCCTCAGAGGGTCCACAGTCTTCACCAGACTAGATCTACATGGATAATCCAATAATTTGGGGGATGCAGAGAAAACAGAATTCATTCCATTTGGTTTATGTAATGTCCCAGCTGTATTTCAGTGTTGTATGAATGACTTCCTAATCTATTCTTCGGATTTGCAAACTTTATATGTCAAGCAAGTGCTCCTGAGCTTAAAAGGAAGTCACTTGGAACTGGAAAAGTGTGTGTTTGAAACAGACTCTGTGCCATTCCTAGACTTCATCAACACTCCTCAGGACTTTCTATGATTCCTGATATGATTTCTGCTATTTTGATTTGTCCTGTTCCTAAAAATGTGAAGAGCACCCAACATTTTTTTGTATTACATTTTCTACAGAAATTAATAAAAAAACTTTTCCACATTGACAAAAAATACGAGCCAATCCAAAGTCTTGAAGTTCAGCAAGCTTTTTAGCAACTGAAAGAAGCTTTCAACACAGCCCATCTTCTTATCCACTCCGACCCTTGATTGCCATTCATAGTGGAAGTTGATGCTTCCGAGAGAAGAGCTGGAGCAGTCCTCTGATAGATCTCTACACCGCTGTGCATTCCTTTGCAAACATTTTTACCCCAGCAGAGAGGAACTATGATATTGGAGACAGAGAGGTCCTCAGTATTAAAATAGCTTTTGAAGAATGGCAACACTTGCTGGAGGGATCATATTATCCTTGTGCTCACCGAATGCAAAAACCTCATGTATTTGTAATCCACAGAAAGACTGAACTGGAGGCAAGCCAAGTGGTCTTTATTCTTTTCCTGTCTTTGCTTCATTAACATTTATCAAGCTGGGTTGAAGAATGACAAGGCTGATGTTTTTCCTGTATCTATTGTGAGGATGCTGAGCTGTGCCCCTCCACCTCAATGCCTCTGCATCAAATCAGAGTCTCAGGAGTCCATTCCTTGTGGTCTTCATGTTCCTGTTACCCGCTATTATATACCCACTGAACATTGTAAAATGAGCAAATTCTTCTCTCATTGCATGTTATCCAGGAATCTGGTGAAACCATTCCTTCCATGGCCTTCCCTCTGAAATCATCCCAGATAGAGGGGTACAATTCATATCACATTTCTTATAAACCCTTATAAAGAAATGAAAGGTTCCTTTTTGTTAATTCTTCTGAATACCACCGTCAAACAAGAGGTCTGACTGAACCTACCAATTAAGGGTTGGAGTCATACCATTGGTGCTTCTGCTCAGCCGAGCAGCAAGACTGAAATAATTTCGCCCTTCTCCGGATTTGTACATAACAATGCCAGAAAGGACTCCTTTTTATACAGCTATGGGGTACCCCCTCCCTCCATCTAAATGTCCCATGTGTCCACTGGAAACTCTGCCACAGATGGGCAAGCTGAGAATCTGCAACAGGTCTGATCTATGTAAAGTTCTACAAGAGGCTGCTGTTTACCGAGATGTAGAGACTTTCCAGACCCTCAGGAGGGTGACAAAGTGTAGTTGTCCACTATGGGTCTCAGGTTATGGCGACTGTCCCACAAGTTAGGCCAAAGATATATTGGCCCATTCCAGATTAGGGCCAGGGTTGGCACATTGGCTTACAAGTTGGCATTACCTTCCCCATTGTGTTTCCATCTAGTACTCTATGGCCCCTACTGAATTTACACCGGGCGTAAGTCTGTGGGCTTGAAATTTGCAACAGTTACAGAGTGATTCAATTGAGCAAGCCCTCAGCTACCTGACTGAAAGCCTAAACCGTAAATCATGCACTCGTAAGTAGCATTTCAGAGCATGATCAATTAAGCAACGCCGTAACTATTGATTTAGAAACAGCCAATAGTAAATGACAATCAATTAGTGATTAGAAGTCTGATATGCGATAGGACTCACAACACGGCAACATATAAAATATTAAAAAAGAATGAAGAAAATGTTTTAGTCCATTTGGGTGGCCTTATATGTATTAACTCTTTGATTCCCAAGGTTGATATAACACAAAAATGAAATGTTAAAATGATAATTTTTCATTGCAGATTTGCGAGCTTGAGACTGTTGTGCAATTTTAAAGTGCAGCTTTTAAATTTTATTTGAATTTACAGGTGTTTGCAAGTCCTATCTGAACTCGTAGGATTTTCTTCTATATTTGCCATTTACGGGTGTGAAAATATCTGCGGGCTTGAGGAATTGTAGCAATTGAATAGCGATCTGCGATTGTAACATTTACAGGCTTGAAAGAGCAAAGGCTTAGCTGTGTTGGAGTTATGATTTTGAAAGCCTGTAACCTGCAGATCGTTTGCAAGTAGCTAAAAGACGGCAATTGAATAGCAAATTAGTTTACAAGCTACATTACGGGCTATTGCTCAATTGAACAGGGGCCCATGGGTGGCTCCTCAAACCCTGGGTTTGGGACGAGTTCTTTACTCCCTTCTCCACTCCACGTCCTCTTATCGTGGCTGGACATGAAGAACCCACCAAGCTCTGACTATTATCTGGTTACGTTTTGTTTATTATGCACTAGTAACTTGCCCATCAGAAATGACAGTAGAAAATATATGGAATAAGATATTGAATCAATTGACACATAGTTATATTTTTTTCATATCCAATTTTTATTTGGATATAACAGCGGATAAACAAAAATATATCATTATTTTGAAAACAAACAGCAATATAGTTAGAATACATGATAGTTGTTCCTGCATATTGCAGACTACAGTATAAGATATGTTATTTATAATATTCATAAAATAATATAATAAATAATTAACACAACTTATTACGTCACACTCTATGTCAGTCTCTTTTTATCTCTCTGTCTCAACTGTTATTCTCAATCCAGTTTCTCTCTATTTGTATCTGTGAATACTATATATCTCTGCTATCTCTCTATATCATTAAGCCCGTAATGTAGCCCGCAAATGTTACTGATATTTAATTGGCCTCCTCTAGCTACCCGCAATCTATTCGCAAGCTATAGGCTGAAAATTCCTGCGGTTGTCAAAATCGTAATTCTGACCCATCTAAGCCTTTGATCTTTCAAGTCCGTAAATGTTGCAATTGCAAATCGCTATTCAATTGCTACAATACCTCAAGCCCCCAAATGTTTTCACACTGGTAAATGGCAAATGTAGAAGAAAATCCTACGAGTACCAGATAGGACTCGCAAGGGGGTTAAACACCTGCTTGTAGCACTATAAATGCAAATAAAAAATCAATACTGCACTTTAAAAGAGGGGGAAGCGATGATAGGCATTAGAATTAATTGCACAACAGTCTCAAGCTTGCAAATCTGCAATAACATTTTTTTAAAAAGCTTGTATTTCCATGTTATATTGATCCCAGGAATCAATGAGTTATTACATATCAGGCCACCCACATGAACTAGAACAGTATCGTCCTTCATTTTTATTATTTTGTACATTGCCGGATTGCGAGTCTGATCGCATATCTGACATCTAAATGTCAGATACTGGCAATCTGATTCTTCCCTGGATCAATACCCCTTCTCTAATTAAACAGGATGACCCTGAATGCCCTTTTTATTCAAAATATATCCAATTCCTTTTTAAAGTTATCTATTAAATCTGCAGTCAACACCTGCCCGCAAATGTTACAATCACTAAAATCGCAAATCGAGGTTTAATTGCAACAATTACACAAGCCAGCAATTGCCTTCAAACCCATCAATGGCAAATGTAGCAAAAACTTCTACCAGTACTAGAGAGGACTCCCAAAGGTTTTAAACACCTGTTCTTAACACTATAAAAGCCAATAAAAACACAATACTGGACTTATATATATGGGGAGAGTAATGAAAGACATTAGAATTTAATGCACAACAGTCTCAAACTCGCAAATCTGCAATAAATTATTTTTTTTTTTTTACATTTACTTTCCATGTTATATCATTCTTGGGAATCAAGGAGTTAATAAATAGCAGTTTTTCTACTTAACAAGCATTGGATTATAACATAGCTTGTACTGTATTGTCTACATTGTATCCTCCTGGTTCTATATCCACTTTGACAGTGCTACATGTATATAGTGTTTTTATATATCACTAGCGACTTGCCCGTCAAAAATGATGGCAATAAAAAGTGAAGCCTGGCAATGCTGTTTGCCACACAATGGGAGCCTCTCCCCGTCTACTTTACTGGCCTTGCGATGAGCGCCTTTGGAGCTCATTGCAAGTCTCTCCCCCCGTCTACTTCCTCCCTTGTGTCTAATTTCCCCCCTCCTCTACCTCCCTTGTATCTCCCCCCCCACCTGGGTTTTTACCTCCCTCTCCCTCCTGTGTCGCTATGTACAAAGTATATTGATCACAATGCAGTATAAGATATTGTGATATGCAGTGCATGGATGATCATTGCGCCATTGAATCCAAATCCGCAATTATATAAAAGATGTCACTGTTAAATAAACATAAAACAAATAAAGACAATGATTATGAGTTGCGCATTAGATGTAATATATAATGTAAATATATATATAATGATAAACTAAGAGAATAGTGAAAAAAGAAAATGTTTGTGCAAATACAAAATGTGTATATTATATTTATATTTAATAAAATGTTTAATAGGGTAAGTGCTTGAATTTGGATATGAATGTACAATCAAAGTTTTATTAATATTGAGAATACATTCAAAGGTTAAGTGGATTATATATATAATAAATAATATATGATAGATGAAGGAGAATTAAATTAGTGTTTTAAATGTGTAAAATAAAAGATAAAATAAGTGAAAAATTTAGGAATTATGACTATTTTTGTTTTCCATATATACATAGATCCTTAATTTAAGGCATAGAAAAAGTTATGATTAATATAAAGTGATATATATTTAATTAATATAGAAAAATAAACTACTGTATATACATGAGTATAAGCCGACCCGAGTATAAGCCGAGGCACCTATGATACCACAAAATCCTGGTAAAACTTAGTGACTCGAGTATAAGCCGCGGGTGGGAAATGTGCTGCCCCCCGTGTCCCTCTTGTGCCCTCTGTGTCCCCCTCTTGTGTGCCCTCTGTGACCCGGCCAATGCTAATGACGTGACACGCGTGACGTTATGTCATTAGCTTATGCCGGGTCCCAACGCAGTCAGAAGGAGCGCGTAGGAGAGGCTGCTGATGGAAGGTAAGTGAGGGAAAAAGGAGAGGGGGAGGTAATTAAAGGGTTAAAGTGAGGAGGGGGGTTGAGGGTGAGGAGTAGGGTTTAGGATGAGGAGGGGGGTTGAGGATGGGGGGGTTGAGGATGAGGATGGGGGGTTGAGGATGATAAGGGAGGGGGAGGGAAAGAGCCACGGGAGGGAAGAGAGACACGGGGGTGGAGAGGCACTGGGGGAAAGAGAGACACGGGGGGAAAGAGAGACACGGGGGTGGAGAGACACTGGGGGAAAGAGAGACACGGGGGGAAAGAGAGACACTGGGGTGGAGAGACACGGGGGGAAAGAGAGACACAGGGGTGGAGAGACACAGGTGTGGTGACTCGAGTATAAGCCTTAAAAAAAGGGCTGAAAAACTTGGCTTATACTCGAGTATATACGGTATATATAATTAGTTAAATGTGCAATACATGCATGAATGTGAAATAATATTGAATTATTGTATTTATAAAAATCCTTTTTTTCTTATATATATTAATAGAGAAAAAGAAGAGATATATGTGTTGCTTATAAGTGGCATAAAGTAACAACTGATTAATTGCAAAATGAAAAATAGAGAATCCAATCCCTCTAAGGGGAAAATAAAGGACAAGCATTTAGGGAGTAATCCTCCCGCACCCTCTTCTTTGTTTTTTTTATTCACCTAAGGATAAAACAAATACTGCTAATCAATCGCACTTGGAAACGTCCTCTTATAGTGTGTATTCAGGAGATTCATTGGCAAACAGATAAGGTACTGTATTTGAGAGATATCGGCCCCTATTCAATTGAGCACATTTTAATTACTGGAGCCCGTAATGTACCCCGTAAAAGTTACTGATATTTAATTGGCTTGTTCTAGCTACCCACAAATCGATTTGCGGGTTACAGGCTGAAAATTTCTGCGGGTGGTCAGATTCGTAACTCCATCCCATCCTCGCCTTTGATCATTCAAGCCCGCAAAAGTTACAATTGTTAAAATCGCAAAATCATATTTAATTCCAACAATTCCACAAGCCTGCAATTGCCTTCAAACCCGTAAATGGCAAATATAGCATAAAATATTAAGGGTTCCAAATATGACCTGCGAGTGGGTTCAACACCTGTTCGTAACACTGCAAAAGCAAATAGAAACACTCTACTGTACTTGAAAATACAGGGGAAAGCAATCAAAGTCATTAGAATTAATTGCACTACAATCCCCAAGGAACAAATAGGCGTCAAAAACATTTTCTTTATTCTATATTTTGGAATGGCCATGCATATGCCTATATGAAAAGTGTTGCGCAAGATGCATAAAGGAATTAAAGACACACCACATGACGAAATTGCAAAACAAAATAAACTGCCTGACAAATGACCCCTTACACTCACAGAGTCTGAAATGTAGACCTTTAAAATAATAATATTTTCATTAATATATGTCAATCATCAGATCCATATTGGAAAAATAAACAGTGGCAAAATTACACCACGTGACATATATCAAGTACTAGGCGAAAATACACCACACTAATCTAGTACAACCTATCAGAAAGGGCGGCAAACATACATGGAGGCTGTGCAGATGCACGTGGAGCTACAACCAACTCACCTCCATCTGTGCCAATCTCGGCTACGCCCATCCTATAAAGTCCCATTATCATTTTGTGAACTCATATCAAGTGTTCTTGTATCAAGGAATTAATAATATCACCTATCATTTTGCTCTCAACCCTTCAGGGGAGTGTTGATACTCAACAGTATTACAATATATACCACTCACCTCTCCAAGAATGTTATGCAAGCATGATATCCCAGTGCTGAGAGACAAACCTAAAGTAGGGATGACTAATACATGTGACCACTTTGAAAGCATGCCTGTATCACTGTAATGGGCTGGAATGTTCACATAACAATCTATTGGACAGTAACCAGAGCTCATTAGTTTACATATATATGAACGTGACAGAAATGTGATGCATGTTGATATCCGAAAACCCCAACCATTGCAAACACACAAAAACAGTGAAAATGGTATAACATACCTTTATTTTTTAAACAGAGCACATTTAGAAATGAATACACTGTGCATTAATATCATGGGTGTGGTGTGGGTGGATCCTGGAAGGGCAAGAGGCTTTTTGGGAAAAAGGGGATACCTAAAGCAGGACATGTAATTATGCACAATAATGATGATGCATAGCATCTACTAGGGTCACACTTGGTCACTACTCCACAATAACCAGAATCTAATGAAAAAAAGGATCATCCTAAATCACTCCATTTAATCAAAGTAACCGGTCTTCATCTGCTCAATTAAACAGATGCATAAACTTTTGAACTATGTAATCCAATCCAGTTACACACATACAGGGTGTTCCCAAAACAAAAATCTAAAAAAAGTGGTCCAATCCTAAAAAATTATGCTAAATACTGTAACTGTAACACTATACCAAATTACCTGCTCTTCATCTGCAAGCATTACTGACCATTAGGTAGTTGTCATGATATACCACTATGCATGACCATTAATAATGATGTGTCATCTCACAATAAATGCTTAACTGTGATTACACCTATCACCTCCTTCTCCATCTGATATGGTTAAGCAACATTGATATCACATTCATCAGCTTTACACGCGTTAGCACATTTTAAAGGATACTCATGACATCATTAATATGGAGAGGACACAAAGGCCAACAGCCATATTCAGTGTTAATTACATCAGACACAAGTATCTGTTCTCATACTGATATTGCAGAGATTGACATGCTTCACTGGTGCATATATTAATGCTGGCATTGATTAACATGCCATTGTGAGACTTTGCAGGTCCACTGCCATAGCTGTATTTGTCCAAATGTATGCTAACAACAAACTTGTCTTATAAATAGGGATATATGATTGAATTAGTATAGTCTGAGCAACCTGTTTAGGAGGGGCTGTCATTACAGGAATTCCTCTCTTAGAGCCACTATGAATATATTACATTTACTTCACATTTTGAACAATGCTTGCAGATAAAGAAGATGCCTTCATGGACCTTCTGAATTGTGCCTAAAATCAAAATAAAACATACATTGAAAACAGAATTAGGGCTTAAAAATAGATAGGGGCTGCAGCATCTCTTTTCAACGGCATTCCTCAGTGACCATCAATTAGTAAAATGTTAAACAGAACCCTACATTTCCACAGAGAAGAGGATTATGGACCATGTGATGGGAGGTAGCCATCTGCATACAACGTTTCACCATTACATAAGCCATGATCCAATACTCTGTAGCCAGGCTAGATTACGTTAACATTTGGACCAATAGATTTTCAGGAAGAGTGCTGTTGAAAAGGTCCAAAATTCCACTCCTATAGTCAAAACTGGTTGTAGATTGTGGTTTAAATAAAATAAGAATGGGAGTTGTCAATATTTCTGTCACCAAGGATTCCTTTTAATTGATTATGTGTGAAATGTCTTTATACATGGAACTGGAATATTTGCAACTTAGGCGATGTTGTAGGTTTTGGCAATTAATATGGTGATAATATTAACATCAATAACTTTTATTAATATTAATTACAAATTACATTTTTTATATATTTGCCAATTTCGACTATCTGAATTCTTACTATACAATATATAAGCTTTGGCCTCATAGAATAAACAGAACTGTATTATGTGAAAAGATATTTATTATAAATGAATAAAGATAATATCAATTCAGTATCATTCAATATAACAACAATAGTAATCGATATAATATCAAGGTACAACAAATTATAAAGTATCAGCTATTATCACATTGTCCAAATACGCATATATTAGATATGCACAATATGCTTAATATAATTACATAGTTACATAGTAATTGAGGTTGAAAGAAGAATTTTAGCCCATCAAGTTCAGCCTTTTAAGATCTTCTCTGATCTGCAATATGCTGATTAATTGTTAATTGATCCAGAGGAAGGCAAACAGAAAAAAACACAAGTGAAATTTTGGCAGTTGTCTCAAAAGGAAAAAAAAAATCCTTCCTGACCCCAGATACTGGCGGTCGGATTCCTCCCTGGATCAATACTATCTCTCTAATTAACTAGGATAGCCCTGAATTCCTTTTTTTATATAAACATTTATCCAATCCCTTTTTAAAGTTATCTATTGAATCTGCTGTCACCACCTCTCTTGGTAGAGAATTCCACAAACTAACCACCCTGATTGTGAAGAACCCTTTTCTTTCTTTAAGGTGGAATCTTTTTACTTCTAACCTCAAACCTCTTGTCAGTTGAAAACCTCTTGGCACAAAAAGCTCCCTTGACAATTTTTTATACTGACCCTTGTTGTATTTATTTAGTGTATTCATATACCCTCTTTTTTAGAGAGAAAATAAGTTTAATTTTCTTAGTCTTTCTTCATAACTTAGCCCCTCTATTCCCCTTATTAGTTTTGTTGTCCTTCTCTGTACTTTGCTACAGTTCTAAAATGTCCTTTTTAAGAAGTGATGCCCACAATTGTACCCCATGTTCCAAATGAAGGCATACTAGGGATTTATACAGTGACATAATTATATCTGCTTCCCTTGCTTCTCTACCATTCTTAATACATGCTAATATTTTATTTGCCATTGCAAATGCTGCTTGGCATTAAGAACCGTTACATTGGTAGTTGTCCACAAGCACTCTTAAATCCCTTCCACTATCTGATACTACTATATTTGCTTCCTTAAGTTTATAAATTGCATGGCTATTTTTCCTTCCCAGATACATAACCTTTATTAGTATTAAATCTCATCTGCCATTTAATTGCCCATTTCTCTAATTTATGCAAATCCCTTTGGAGGGAAAGTACATCATGTTCTGATTTAATTACCTTGCACAACTTAGTGTCATCAGCAAAAATGGAGTCAATACTTCCCAGTCCTACTTCTAAGTCGTTAATAATTATGTTAAAAAGGAGAGGACCTAATACTGAACCCTGAGGAACCCCACTTACCACATTAGTCAAATCTGAGTATGTACCATTTAATTGATATGGTAATTATGATATTAGAGATCGTTTGATTATTTTGGCATGTTTACAAATATCTATTTATTAAGATACCATACAATTTTAATATTATATATATATATATATATATATATATATATATATATATATATAGTCTAAATAAGATATTATTTCCAATAAAAAAAATGTTATTAATTACAATTAGGTATCAGAATATATTGGATTGCTACATCATCTGATATTTGTGATATTTATGAAATGAATCTGTTGTTTATCGACCTACAAGTTACAGAATTAAAGTGATATTGTATATATAGCAGATAATTATTGATATAGTAATCTACTTTATAGAAAATTAACAATATATTTCCATAAATGCAATGAAAATATAATTTAGAGAAATATTTAACTTTGATACAATTCATAGTTCTTGTGCTTGGCTTCATCAAATGACTAATTGGGAGATCTTTTCTTATGTTCCATAGGAATTTTCTGTTCTTAGTATGTAAGAGTGTAAATTATTTTGTTAGTGAGCTATGAAGGTTTCTTTGTAGATCTTGAAGAATGCATTTTGAATTAGCTATATGTTTTGGGAATGTCCCAATATTATATGTTAGTGTGTTCTTCTTAGAAGTCTACCAAAGTTTCTCCCTGGGGTGTGTCTGCGTCTCTCTAATGGAGTCTTTCCAGGAGTCTGTGTTGTCTCTACGTTTTTATATCCTAGATCTTAGATCCCAGTTCTTTTGTTTCTCTCCTAATTATACTAAAACGTTATTTGCTTATCAAAAATATAAATCAGGATACTCACCTGGCAACCAATCAGAAACCATGGTGATGTCAGAAATAGTTAACCAATAAGAAAATCATATATTCTTGTTCCATAGACACAATATCAATTAATATCTCAACATTAGATGGCGCCCTTGTGCCATCAAATTACAATACAAAAATACAATTAAATGAGCTAATCACCTTTGACCTACAAGTAATAATTAAAACTGAAATCTCCTTACATTTTGATATTTCAATGTAACACTGTCATGCGTTACATATCATAGATACATTTTATAATTTGAGATCCAGACACTGATATCTACATATGTATGAGAACTTTAAGGGAGTGTACTTAACATATAGCCACATTAAATTTGAGTCCTGTAACTGCTACAGGACACCCGCAAAGCCTACGGACTTGAAATTCTGCTGCGTTACAGAACTATTACATACAACCATGGTGCGACCAACGGGCCAGAGATGCAAGCCTGTAAATCATTTTTTATCACATTGCATGTGCGGCAGTGAACATGATCAATTAGTCAAACCCGTATTTATGTAACCAATGGTAAAAGAGATTATCATCATTACGTCACTGAAAATTACGAGTTACTTTCGGACCCCCATTTCAGAAATAATGCAATATTAATAAATCCGTAAATATGATATTCAAGTCCAATCCACGTTCCTTTATATGTACTAACACATCGATTGCCGGGATTGATATAATATGGAAATTAAACCAAATATAAAGTATTTTATATTGCAGATTTGCGAGCTTGAGAATGTTGTGCTATTAATTGTAATACCTAACATCACTTTCACTTTAATTTTAAGTACAGTAGTGTGTTGATATTTGTATTTACAGTGCTACGGATAGCACTTTAACCCCCTTGCAGGTCCTCTCTAGTACCCGTAGGCTTTTTGGCTCCATTTGCGGGTTAGGGGTTTTAACACCAGATCAAAGAATGTGCGGCAACATAGGTCAGATTTCGACATCCCATAGGGTTTTTCTGCCTGTAACCCACAGATCATTTGCAGGTAGCTTTACAAGGCCAATTTAATAGCTGTAATTCTTGCGGGCTATGATTTTACACATTGGGGGAATTTAATGTGGCTGTTTATCTCTTAAATTTAATGAGGATAGAGACCTTTGGTTAACTTTTCCAATTAACTAAAGAATTTAATTATACATAATGGAGATTACTCAAATGTACATACATGCATATATATATATAATAATATAATAGGAAAATAATGTTAGATTATAATAACAACATTTAATGAGATTTTATTAGTAGAAAAGTTCTGACAGTTACTTGTATGATTCTAGAGGGTTTAAGAACTTCTCAGATTTTTGTGAAGAATTTAATCTTCCAAGAAGTAAATGGTTGAAGTCTGGAATGTTAAAAAGATTTATTATTGATTCAAAGTATAAGTTACTAGAAGTTCAGGATCTTAACCAGTTTGGGAAGTTATCTATTTATATAATAAGGGCAAATATTTGATTTCTAAATGTTATAATTTATTGAAAAGAGAGGATGAGTTGGAGAAAACTAAGAAATCTGAAAAATGTGAGAGAGAAAGATGGTTTAAGGCATTTGAAGATACACAGAAAGTTATTAAAAATCAAGCCTTTAGAGAAGTTAATTTTAAAACTGTACAAAGGTGGTATCTAGTGCCAACTAAAATTGTGAAAATGAGAAAAGATAGTAATCTTGCTAAATGTTGAAGATACTCTGGGCAAAAAGGCTCCCATAAACACATATGGTGGGAATGTAAAGTTATAGAAAATCTGTGGATGACATGCTTTAATTTTATTTCCACGATTATCAAAAAACTATTACTCATCACCTGATACAGCTTTGTTCTATATATGACTGGGAAATTTAGGTTGTACAGAAAAAAAGTTTTTAATATACAAATAGTTACAACAGTAAAATGGTTGGTAACTAAACAATGGAAAAAAAACTGTATCATTTGGGCATATAGATCTTTAGAGTAAGTAATCAGTTCATCTGGGATAGTCAGGACCACTTATATGTATAAATTGACAATGTTATTCTCTGCTTCAAAAATAGATGACTGAATATATGTGCTTTATGTGTCTTGAGTAGTAATTATATGTATGTTATTTTTTTTTTGGGGGGGGGGTGTAATATTGTTTTTTAATGTAATTCTGTATGTTAAAACAAAAATAAAAGAATGAAAGAAAATGTTTGATAGTTTTTTGAAATGTATTAGACATATGAAGTTATGTTTATGCTTACTAATACAATAACATCTATTTTCTTCGATTTTTAATAAGATGCAACTACTGAAAGAAAATGTTTATTATTACATCTGGATGCCGATCCTAATATCTAATACGTTTCCTGTAGATGTGCAATATCAGCTTTTTGCTGTTTGAGGAGTTCCAAAATATTTTTTTCTTGTTTGAGATATAAGGAAGTATGTGTGTGTGTAAAGGACTGTGGGAAATTAATCTAGACCAGTTGGTTAAAACTCCAAGTTGATAAGAGGCCTGCATATCAAAGTAAAGAAATAAAGTAAAATACTTTCACAGGGAATCCAAACATCAAAACTAGAAGTGGATAAAACACTTCAAGTGTTTACCTGAATTCCTGAATTTGTACACGGGAAGAGGGACTGGCTAAAGCAATCTCTCTCGTTAAAGATATACATATGTTTTCTGGATTATGAATGCATTTGATAGAGGAGAATCAGTAGTGTATGCATATTTTTCTGCATAAAAAATACCCAAATAAACATTTAAACACCTTTAAGTTAGCAAAATGTCTTTTCATTTCTGGCAGTTGAAAAACAGGGTTAACACCATCTCCTAACCCAGGCTAAATTAGCATTTATTCATATGGAGATAAATAGTACTTTCTAACATTTGTTCTCCTGCATCACTGCTGCTGGTGTTTCCAACAAGGAGACAGGCAGAGAGAAATAAGCTGTGACCCCAGCAACCATGTGACTGGGAGCATTTCCCTGTGGAAGTCACAACCTGTACCCAGATGCTGTGCAACCTGTACCCACTGTTAAGTAAGCTTCCTAGGGGTGTGCAAATCCATATAGCATTACCCAGCATATAAATATGTAAGTACATTCAACTTTTCAATATAATACATATTTTTCTTCTAATCAGTGTCTGTTTTTAGGAGACATTTGAAACCCAGGAAATTTCCATATCCCTTTAAAATGACTAAGTAAGTTTTACATTCCTAAGCTTGGAGATTCCTGAAAGGGGGAAATAGTAGCTAGAACTTGAAGCTGTGAGCTATACCATGTTGTGTCACCCAAGATGGGCAGGTCATAGCTGAGAGGTGCGAGGTGGATTTAAACACTAATTTTATGGCTTTTTCCTGCCTTATTTTGCTGCTAGTCAAAGTTTTCAAATATATATATATGTATTCATTATACATTGTATATATATATATATATATATATATATATATATATATATATATATATATATATATATTGTTTCCTTGTTCATTGTATATATTGATTTCAACATGGATTATTCTCACATACATGACAAATGTTTTAGGAAACTGTGTTATCTGAATGATGAAAGGGTAGATTATCATATTTTATTTAAGATTATTTATTCAGTACCTTTTGGGAAGGCAACTGAATCAATTTACTCTGCATTTGTGTAGTGATATATTTTACTGTTGATCCTTCTTAATAATTTTGAAATATGTAACCATTGTAAGAGTAACTCTAACATAGTTTATGTCATGTAAATCTTTCTCACATTCCCTCCACATTATATAATACAGAAAACCTTACTTTGAGTATGCCTCCTACAAGGAGTTTATGGAGTCTTTTTGTGAAACACCCTCCATGTACGCACATATTACGTATCTGGACATTGGAAAGCAGTGGCATATCTAATGAATGGGGGAACCCTGGTAGTTCTGATCTACTGCAACCAACAGTATATCCACCCACACAAGAAAGAGGGGTTTCACCTAAAAACATCTCCAAAATATGTCACTATCTTACATGAAACACAACTAAAATTGGAATCATTCTTTCATCCTATCTTGGTTTGACTACTGCAACTCGCTTCTTGCTGGCCTCCCTATCTCCAGTTTCTACTCCAATCCATATTGAACACTTCCACTAGATTCATATGCCATACTCAGCACCGACTGTCTGCAGCGCCTCTCTGTTGATCTCTCCACTGGCTTCGGATAGCCTCCAGAATAACATTTAAAATCATAACACTAAGGTATAAAGCCCTCAATAACAATGCACGTCTTACATCTCTGTTCTCGCCTCAAAATACTCCGCCAACCGCCCTCTTTACTCTGCTAATGACCTTCTACATTACTCATCTCTTATCACCTCCTCTCCACTTTCTGGACTTTTCTCGTGCTGCCCATACTCTATGGAACTCCTTGCCAGGCTCCGCTAGACTAACTTCCTGCCTCAAAACCTTCATAAACTCACAAAAAACACTTACCTTCAGTTGTAATATGCATACTCTAAAGCATTATATCACTCATACCTACACTACACAACCACCTCCACTTGCTGGAGACTATCGCATTACACACTGACAGCTTGCATATATCACCCTCCTGTATCTTACCTGTCCAGAGGGTGTTTGTTTGTTGGTGCTGTTGCCTTCTAAGATTGGACAAGGACAGGATAAGGATTAGATATAAATACTGATGCTGTGAGTGAGAGAGATAGCCTGGACATATTATTATTGAGCCTAGGCTGATTAGCAGTCTCCTGCAGACAGTTAAAGTTCTCTTTGCAATTGCCAATGTTGCCATGGCAAGCTCCAACATCACAGTTCTGACATAGATAATCCTGAGTGAAGGGCTGTTGTCACAATCACTCCCCTCCACCAGTCACCAAGTGATTCAGGACCCCAAATGGGTTGTGGAGAACTGAAGATCTTAGATGTCCAATTGCCTGGAGAGACCATCCTTGTTGAACTCTACCCTGCCTATATCGGATAGTAAGGTTATGCGTTTGCAAGTCTAGGATTCATCTCAATAGTTGACCATTGCCCCCAGCCATCCTATTAAGCCAGCACATTGGGTTGTGGTCTCTGACAACCACAAACTCTTTCCAAAAAAGATAGGACTGCCAGGCACTCCTTTTCAAAAGCCGCATAGCTGACCTCTCGGGGCAGCAGCTTGAGGCTCAGGTATGCAATTGGCTACTTCTCATCTTGGGCGTCCACCTGACTCAAAATAGCCACGATGCTGTCTTGACCAAGAAAGGAGTGAGTAATCCAGTGCAACTAGGACTGAGTATAAAGTAAGGGATTTCACAAAGGGATTTCACATCTTACATTTGGGCGTCCACTGTACCAGCTGGGGCTTTCTCTTTTTGCTGAGGTACGTCAGTGGCTTTGCCAGGGTACTGTAACGGGTAATACTCTGTGGTACACAGAAATGCCAACACTTGCCACAATGGGGTGGGCCACTGCTCTACTGAGGCTACCTTGGCCGGCTCTGGCCAGATCCTTCCACTCCCTACTTTGTGCCCTAGGTACTACAACCCCCCCTAGCAAACTGGCACTTGCATTGGCAAATTGTTAACCCCACTTGCTGGATCCAACCCAGAACCATAGCTAGGTGATCCACATGTTCCTAACAAGTATGGCTCTATATGACAATGTCATCCAGGTACACATGGTTGAACTCCTGGCACCCATGTAGAAGCTGGTTAACAAGCCATTGGCACATGGAAGGGGCATTCTCCATCACAAAAGAAAAGGCATAGCCGTAAACTGATATAGCCCAAATGGGTAAGTGGGTCCTGCCAGTAGTCCTTAGTCAAGCTCAGAGGGGTCACATAGGTTGCCTCTCCTAGTCTATCTAGCAGTTAATTTACTCTATGCATAGGGTAAACCTCATTAGTCAGGTTGTCATTTAGCCTCCTATAGTCCACACAAAATCGGGTGGTCCTTTCCTTCTTAGGGACCAACACCACATGGCATGCCCAAGGACTAAAACATGGCTTGATCATGCCTAGCTCTAGCATCTCATCCAGCTCCCTCATTATATTTCCCTTCACAGCCTTGGGCATGCTATACTAGGGCTGCTTCGGTGTGTATGTGTTAAGGGTAAGGATCTCATGGATCAGTAGGTCCGTCCTACCTAGTCTGGTTAAAAACAAGTCTTGGTGGTGACTCAGCACTCCATCAAGCTGCTGTCGCTGGTTAAGTGACAAGTTGATAGAGATAAGGGCATTAGGGGGTGGGTCAGCAGGGGCAAGCATGTTCAATAGTACCCATCTCCTTTCGCTAGCAATTTGACCATTACTTGGGTTTTCTGAATTCCCAAGTTATATGGATCTGCTGAATCTGCTGTTGCTCATCCATGGCTACCACTTAGGTGGTGTTGGTTAGTGTCGGGACAGTTTGGAGGAGACCATCCCAAATCGCCTGGAGCTTGTTCTGGGGATTGAGAAACCAACATTAATACCCACTGGCCTACCTGGAATTCAATAGCCTGGGCTTTCTGATCCTACCCAAACTGCAGCTTGCCTTAGATGTTCCTTACCTAGCCCAACCAGTGTCTCCAACATATCTATATCTGAGCTGCAGCACATACGGCAATACAGGGGATTGGCCCCTCTCCCAAAACTCCTGCAACAGGTCTAATGGCCCCCTCACTCACCGCTCCCTTCCAAGAGTTCAAAGGGAGAGAACCCTGTGTACTCTTGAGGGATCTCTCAATAGGCAAAGAGGAGGTAGGGAAGCAACTTTTCCCAATCTTTCTCCTGTTTCACAAAGGCTCGAATCATAGCCTTCATGGTGCTATTGAACCTCACACCCAAACCCTTAGTCTGGAGATGAAAGGCGGTCGACCTCAGCTGGGTCCCTCCACACTTCCGAGGCTGAGGTGGAAATCAGGATAGTCAAGGTCATAGGCAGGTTTGGATTGCAAGGCAGGGTAGAAATTCTGAAATCTCAACAAAGCAACAGTGCAGACAAGCGCACCAGTAGAATATGCAGGCATAGGCACTGAAATAATTGCTTAAAATAGTTTATGGATGCAAATCAACAGTCTTCAACTTTGCAAGAAAAAGTTATTCCAGTTACGGTGTTAGGCAAAATAGAAATTAACCTGTCTTCAGCCTTTGACATATTGCACAAAGAGTTTGAGACTCTGATAACGCTTTGTATTATTTTGTATCTCAGAGATTATGTGGATTGCAGAAGATGGCACCCATATATTCACACAGGGCCTTAAGCCAGTAATATGTTCTGACATAAGCCTATTTCACTTAGCAAGAGCACATATTGCTTGTCCAGCTGTAATCCTAGGTTTACAGAATAATAAACACCCATATATATAAAAAATTATAGTGTAAAAACAAAATTCTTCCATGGACATCCTGATAATAGTAGTGTTCTGCAATATATTCTTGCCCAACATCTTAGGTAATACTCCATGCTACTATGTGGCCTGAGGAATAACTTAAAGTATAACACTTAGATAAGAAGCTATAGCCACACTGCACCATCAATCAGCTATATCAGCTTCAAGCAGGGGAAGTACTTGCGGTTTTAGTATTCCGGTTATATCTTGATTGCTGTCCCAAATAGGGAGCCTCCTTGGTGTACTGGTGTGCTGGATATACACACTTACATTTCTAGATGTCCATGTTAAGAAAAGGATAATGCCGACGATATGGGTTCGCCTAGAACCCCTAAACTTCCTCAAGGGCTGATCTCTCCTGAATTCCCATGTTGCAAGTATTATGTATGACAAACTACCATAGTCATGTTCCCAAGCACCACATACAAAAATTTAAATTGAACTACCGAATCATTCTTTTGACAATCATAACAAAAGTTTAAACTTCTGAATTGCCAAATACTTGTTGAGTACTTTTTTCTCCATGCCTTCATATCTTCTTTCATAATAATCTAGGTTCTATGTCAGAAAGATGGCATATTATTGATCGATCATGACAGCGAACTAATCTGCTAAGTAAAAGGTACAGAGGTTGCTGATGATGTCACACCCTGTTTTCATAGCGTTTTAGTACCTATATTATAATGTCTGCTATACTCCCAAGGATTCATAAAGACTTCATGTAATGCAGATCTTTTAACTTTTGTAAGTCCTGGATACTGCAACCTTGGTCTCACCCTAAAATTTTGGGTCCCTGTAAAAATGTAACAGAGACCTCATGTGATGTCTGGCGCCGGGGGCATTGGCTTTTTGTGACTGTTAGTCTACTGGGGGCCCTGGATTAACATGAACTAATGTCAGTAACATTTGCTGGGTGGCTCCACTGGTTCCTGTGGTTTGCTGGACGCTTTGGTGGCTGTAAGCTGGGTTGGTTCTGTTCCTGCTATCAGGGATACACAAAAAAGCAGATGGTCCTACTGGGTTGGTTTGAACTAGGTTCTTATCATGCCCAACTGAAGAAGTAGGTCATCACACCTCAAAAACATATTAACGTGTGGGATTTTTTGTGCAGGAGATTGTGTCATCCTTTCCAGTGAAAAGCCAGGACTAAAAGGGCTAACGTGTACCCAAGTAGGGAAATTCTCAAAAAAACAGTATGTGACATTTGAGGACCTAACATTGGCTATCCCTGCCTTATTCTCTCTTCACTCTGCATGTTTTTTGTTTAGCAGGAAAAGGCAACTTTTTTTATGGTGTGTTTTAGGATACTGTTGGTTTCAACATTATTATTATTTTTATTATTGTTTATTTATAAAGCGCAGACATATTCCATAGCGCTGTACATAAGTTACATTCCAGAGAAAGATAAATACAAATTAACATATAGCAAAGCAAGGAGGGCCATGTCTTTGAGTTTGGAATCCAATGTCCATGGTACTTTCCCAAAAGCACATTGCAGGATTGAAACTCGCAGACTTACAACCTAAAGGAGGGAGAGAGAGGTGATGAGCCTGTTAGGGTAGAAGGGGATGCGCTTCTTTAAAGAGATGGGTTTTTAGTGAAATTTTGAATGTTTTGAGGCAGGAGGATAATCTGGTGGAGAGGGGCAAGGAGTTCCAGAGGCGTGGGGCAGCACAAAAAAAGTCCTGAAGGCGAGAGTGAGAGGTGACAAGAGTTGTAGAAAGAAGAAGGTCATTAGCAGAACGAAGAGGGCGTGTGGGGGAGTATTTGGAGATGAGGGCAGGGATGTACGGGGGAGCTCTATTGTTGAGGGCTTTGTAAGTTAGGGTCATTATTTTAAATTTTATTCTAGAGGCTAAGGGAAGCCAGTGGAGTAATTGACAGAGAGGTGATACCGACACTGAACATTGTGTACGGAAGATGAGTCTAGCAGAGGCATTCATAATGGATTGAAGTGGAGATAGTCGGGTGGTGGGTAGGCCAACAAGATGCGAGTTGCGTAGTTGAGTCGAGAGATGATGAGAGAGTGTTTTAGGATTTTAGTTGTGTCTTGTGTAAGACAGTGGCAAATTCTGGAGATGTTTTTAGATGGAGAAAACAAGATTTAGTTAGTGACTGTACGTGAGGGATGAAAGACAGGACGGGGTCCAGTAGAACTCCAAGACAACAGGCTTGGGAGGAGGGGGTGATGATGTCTTTGTTGACAGTGAGAGAGATGGGAGGAATTGACGCTGTGGGAGAGGGAGGGAAGATTAGGAGTTCAGTCTTAGACATGTTGCGTTTAAGATGGTGGGTGGACATCCAAGAGGATATACTAGAGAGGCAGTTAGAGACATGTGTTAGACGAGAGTGGGAGAGTGGGATAGATCTGATGCAGAGAGGTAGATTTGGGTCTCATCTGCAAAGAGATGATACTGAAGCCCAAAAGAGTTTATTAGGGTACCAAGTGAGGATGTGTAGATGGAGAAGAGAGACTTCATCATGGGATTTTCCAAATCTATCAGACAGTGGGCATTTATTAACCCACCAATTCTCTTGCCAAAATGTCAGCTGTAACTGGCTAGAAGTTTTAGTTACATTGCAAGTAAAACATTTACAACTCTGCATTTATTTAAAAAAAAATACAAAACGACACATCAAATTGAACAGTAAAAATGTGTTAATAAAAAAGCAGAAAATAAGATTAAGATTTGTCTTGAAGCTGCAATATAATATGGTCAAGAAATATATTTAAATAATCATGTAAGATGTAATTCTGAAATATAAAATGTAGATACTGTTAGAAAATATTAAAGGCTTTTCACCTTTATTTTCAAGCCAAAGAATATTATAAAACAATTAAAATCGTGCTCCCACTTCAAGTGAAGCTGTAATCTTTCACTGCAGAGAATCAAGTTCATGCCCTGAAGCATTTAGAAAATGGGAACATCTTTGGTATGCAATCTTTCTGACTTTCATTAAGTATTTACTGAACTGCAAGTTGGAGAGGACTGCAGAATACAAAGTGGGCTAAGGTCATTATTTATGCACATCCCATTGTACATAATTAAAAAGCATGCAATATACTTCAGATATAATTCCAAGAGAGTTATTGGGGTTGCCAAGGTATATAGCTACTGTGAAGTAGCCAGGATTTTATAAGCAATAATTTTGAAACAGCCCAGCTCTGCCTAAAACAAACAGTTAAATGATAGAGGTACATTATATTATGGCTGATGAGAAAATGTATACTTTTAGTTTGTGATTTATTAGATATTTTAATCCTTTTTTTTGATTGGCTTATAGTTAATTTTCAATCCAAAAAGAGATATTGCAATTTAAGTGAATTTGTCAAACAGAATCAGGATCCATACATTTGTATGTTGTAATCTTATATTGTGGACTGATAAAAAGTAATACTTCATATTCACTTTTCCTTTTGGTGTTTCTATTGTGCTAAGTAATGCTAGGATATTTCAATACCATATATTCCTTTTGGACATTTATCCATAAATATTGCATCTCCCTTTAATATTACGTGTTTAAAGTGTTCAGTTTATCTTTGACTTGTACCTAACCACTGTATCATGATAATAATAATGTGGGGTTAGTGATGTAGGGGATTAAATAGATATAGGGGAGGTTAATTAGGTAGAGGGAGCGTTAATTTGGATTGATTAGTTTATTGGGTGGGATGATAGTGTAGTGTAGTGCTTAAAGTTAGTGTCATGATGGTCCTGGAGTTCCCTCATGGCACTTATAGTGTTAATGTTAGGGTTTTTTAAAGTCCCATAAGAGTCTATAATGACCCTTATGGACTGATGCTGTTAATTGTGGAAATTAAAATATAGACATGCAGATCGAGACCACCACAGCAAAGCAAGGGTTAATTGTAGCAATAGCTTAAATGACCCTGCGGGGTAGGAAATTAGAATTTGGACATGCCATGGTGGTCCCAATCGGTTAATAGATGTCTGGCTTACGAGGGGTTAATAGGTAGCAAGGGTCTCCCTTGCAGGATTTGGGGGTTTCAGGGCTGAGGCACTTGTTTAGAAACAGTATCCTGTCTCTCTAAAGGCTGCTGCGGTACACAGCAAAAGCTTTTAAAGCCTTTACGAGTGCTCTTTGTTACCCGTAATTATTTCTTCAGTCTTTGAAAGTTAGGGGAGTACTGTAGTTTGCGGGTGAGGGGACATTTTTTATTATCAGAGGGTTTGGGTGTCAGAGTGTCACGGAGTAACTCAGATTTTATTGTCAGGGCAAAAATCATTGGAGATTTTTGCCTTGTTTTTCGGCTTTGTTGTGAAGTAAACTCGGAGCAGTGACCTGGAGCAGTTTGCTTGCAAAGTTTTAGGGGAGGGGGATTTATATATCAAAGTAGGGTTTACTCTTCAGTTTGGGCACTCACAACTGCTTTTTCTGAGATGTACATGAGGCCCCAATTAAGTTAAGGATTACATCCACCTACCTTAGCATCTAAAAGGGTATGAAAATCTGAAAGCTTGCTAATTGTGATGCATCTTCATGGTTTTCAGAACCGAATGGCGAACTAAAAAAGCTTTGGTGATGTTACCTCAGTACATGTCCCAGTACCACCATTTTTTACAGTATTTGGAGAAAAAAAAAACTCCATTTTAGCCAGGGAATTTTGAGTAAGACAATTAATGTCAGTTACCCCAATGTCAACATGGCATTTACTGCCAATTATCTAAAAATGAAGGAGAGCATAAGCTATACATTTCTTGTAAGGATATGTTTAGAACTGAAGCATGTTTGGTTTTAAGCCATTAAGGTAGAAATACCTTTAAGGACCACTATAATACAGGTTCTAGATGTTTAAATTAGCAACTTTGTCATTAAAAAAAATGATAAAAAAAAAAAAAGACCATCAATGGTGTGGAAGCATCTTTGGCAATTTTTGCCTCGACAGGTCTCTTAATTGTCTGTCCCCCAGTCAGAACTAAATAGCTAGAAATTGTCAAGGGAAACCACCTTAGCACAAGAAGTATCGAGCCATTGAAGAACTTCATCTCTACTGTTTAGACAGAGTCTATCTTTTTGAATCTGCTTCCTAGTCAAAACCACTTTGAAACTTTATTAGACAAGTAACTATAGAGATGAAGTTGTGAGTGCATTGATGAGCCCAAACAAGCTCACAACTATTCAACACAGACAAAGAGAGCAACCACTATAAGGAATAAGTCTGGGAAGGCCATGTTCATAATAAGACCCTCCTCAACCAGTGCTGAAGATGCACTTTGTACCACTTGCTTCAAAATCAGGCCCTGAAACCTGTACTGTCCTTAGTGTCTAAGTCCTAACTGGCATTCAATGATCTACTGAAGGATTAAAGGGGCAAATGATGTGAACAAAGTATTTTGTATTTGTTGAACTCTAGAAGTTCTCATGGATAGCCTGCAACAGTATAAGCTACTTGTTCTTATATCTCAACTGTATATTACCTAATATTAATTGCAAACCTTTGCCCATGTTAATCCTTTAAATTAATTTTGTAAGTCTAGTGTTTTTTTCAAGCATCAGTTGACATTGTTATTATTATTAATTGTATTTTAAACTATAATTATTTCATATAATCTGAATTACTAGTAATGCCAAAGAAATGCAGGCAAGACCAGAGACACCAGGGACTCTTTAATTTGTCCTGTGGTATAGGAAGCTTCTGTAACTAGCCACTCCAGATATATGCTTAAAGAGCCAGCACAATTTGAACCACATCACAGTAAAGATCTACTAAAAGCATGTTGAAATACTTTTAGAATTTTTGAAATAGTTGCATTTTACAGAAAATTAAGTCTGTGTTTACATGTAACTGACTGCTCACTCCCAGACCCACAACTTCTGCTTCGTATAGTGAGCAAAAGACAAAAAAAAAAGATTTAACCCTCAACAAATCAATCTGTGCAGATCATGGAATTCTGGAATCACCTGAACAGGCCAGTTAGAGGTTAACTTTCAACATTCCTGAGTTTAGCAAAAAACTGCTATCAATCTTCACCCCCCCCCCCCCCCGCACTCATCTGTCTGTTATTAATCATGAAACGGCCAGTAGGCAGGATAGACTGTGATTGCAAACAGACTTAAAAGTGTGGATATTTTGAGTTATTAGT
>CM050173.1:8413619-8421119 GCA_027410445.1 Discoglossus pictus
TTATGAATAACGTGGAAAAATGTGTAGAAATGTGTTACAGATTCTGGCCACCCCCATCTATGAGTCACTAAGGCCAGATGGTTGAGAGCAAAGGTTATCTACATGCACAACAGGGGAGATAGCAGAGCAAAGAGAGTTCCAGACATACAGGCTCCATAACCCCATGGGGTTTCTTAGCAGGGGCACAGGATAGAGCAAAAGCCATGCTTCCCCTCTGGTGGTCAGAAGCCAAATGACTGTTAGCCACACCTAGTGGGTGGACCTGGGAGGAGTCTCATGTTTCCCACGGTATGACACTATGTGATTGGCCAGAGGCCATTAGGGGCTGACCTCAGGTAGCCCCTCCCTCTACTGTGTATGTGAAAATGTTTTTAATATGTCTTGTGTTTAATAAAGAAGGGAGTTCACTGCTTGACCCTCAAACACAGAGCTTATGTCTCGTTCTTGGGGGGATTCATGGTATGCTGTTACAGACTGACTGCCAGGAGTGTAAGCATCTTGGGGTGCTTTTCCTGTTCAGCTGCTAGCAGCTATTCGTGAGGTTCCAGTTCCAGGCTTGGAGCATATTCACCTTGGATCCAGTTTGGGGGAATGGGTGTCCTGCAGTAGCTGTCCCTATATCACTGGACGGGCAGATCGACTAAAACGGCCTTGGCGCCCCCTTATATGTGTGTGGGTACCGTTACAGGATGTATGATAAAAGCTCAATGTTTGAGAATCCTTGGACCCTCTTATTAAAGAAAGTGAAAGGTTTCAACATTGACATGACATTAGGCTGCCATAGTAAGGCTTGAAAAATGTGAGCACAGTTGAAATGAACTTTACAGAAAAGGTCATTAATGAGGCAAACTGTTTTTAAATTATGTCTTCAGGCTAAAGTTTTTTTTTATGTAAAGGGTGAACTAAAAAATAAGCATGAAAAGTGCTTACACTGGCCCTATAAAGAAATAGTCAGATTGGCTACCACTTTATTAGAATGTTACTCCAACATCAAACAGCATAAGAAGGTGGTGTGGTAAGTGTACTAAGATATATATGGGATCCAGGGTACCTTGTTCTTTAATGCCCATACCCATAAGCCATGAGACGATTAGTTGTCATTAAACATGGACATTTACATTTTACCTCATTCTATGAAACAGGTATTTGTTGTCCTGAGGGCTTCAGACTAAAACCCACCACCAGTAATTTTTGAAAATATCACTATGGAGCTTAAGATCACTAATAAATGAATGTATTGTTTAACGGATACAGAGATAAGTTAAATGTGACAGGAAAATGCTTGTTGCCCAAATACACATTGGTATTATATCCAATAAAGTGACCATCCTGACCAAGTAATTATTTTATTGGTACAATTATGAGTTTTTGTATTTTAAGTAACACTCCTTACTGTTTAGCTTTCTCTATCACATATATAGTTGTGAGCATACAAGCCGTTGCTCACGCTTGCGGGCTTGTGTAACCGAAGTCGTTCCTTGCCAGCAACTGCGACCCTCACAAAATTTACGTCGTTACGCAAGGAAAATACGAGACACGTTACGACCCATTACAACCTCGCAAAAATCGTCCGCAACACGCGCACATGAAAACATGAAAAATACAACAAATACACACAACAAATACATAAAAATCTTACTTATAGGAAGAGGGAGCATCCAGGACCTCGAAAACTAAAGTTACACCTCAATTTAAGTCAAATTAAAAGAGTTTAGACACTAAAAAATTCTCTAAGCGAGAGAAAAAATGGCCGCCGAAAAAAACGAAAACGAGGCTACTGCAGTCTAAAGACGCAAAACACCACCAAACACTTACGTATTTGCTGAAAAACACCTACGAGATTAAAAAACAAGGACGCAACCCGCGCAACCCCAAAAACATTACAAACACAATAAATACAAACAACAAACACATAAAAAGGTTACTCACAGCAAGGTGGGCACCGAGGACCTCTGCAAGTGAAGTTACACCTCCATTTAACCACAAATTTCGGAGTTTAAAGAACAGAAAATCACCTAAGCGAGAGAAAAAATGGCAGCCGAACAAAATAAAAACGAGGCTAAAGGACCCTAAACACGCAAAACACCACTAAACAGCTACGGAGATTCCGAAAAACTTGCACGACATAGAAAACGAAGAACGCTACATCAGCCACATTATATACACCAAACAGCATTAGCTCACTTACAATTTCATTGCCGTCATTTTTTGACGGGCAATTCGCTAGTATCTAATAATTAACATATCCATAGTATAAAGCACCATATCCATATAGTTATAGTTATTACCATGTTTATTGGGAGTAATTGGTATCCCAGTAGGGAATTTAGTCTACATAGCGGCCTCTATTTCTTGAAACTTTAATCTCCTACCCCACAACACTAGCTATACCATAGGCTATATCAGAATTAAAGATGCAATTATAAAAGAGTCTTTTGGGTTTTGGAGACATAACTATTGGTTCACCAAGCTTCACACGAGCTGTGTTTGAATCAGTTGGGAGCAATAGTATGCAGATAGAGCATGTTAATTGTTGTAAGCTTCATTGCAAATATACCTGCAATATACCTTTTCAGTGAGCCTTTAAATCTGTTGAATAAGGAAAGTATAAGGAATGTAGGTACAGCTCAATAAACTTCCAACAGGAGGTAGGAAGTCATAATGGGGGGGGGGGGGGGGGGGGGGGTTGCTGTAGTATTTGAAGAGGAAGGAGAACGTATTATGAAATGCACTGTAATGAAGTTATTCACTTTATTCTACAGTTATAGGAAGTCAGTGGAATAACTGATAGATATGTTTTGTAGACAAGAAGAGATCAGTAGGGTTAGTGTATATAGTCAGGTATTGAAGTGGTCAGCAAGGAGCATGATAGAGTAGAAGAATTACAGTAGTTGAGTTTAAATATAATTAATTAGTTGCTTACATTTTTAGTATATCTTCCTTAAGAAAGTGACATATTTTGGAGGTTTTTTTCTATATGAAAATGACACAATTTGGAATAACTAATAGATATGTTTTGTAGACAAGGAGAGATCAGAAGGGTTAGAGTATATAGTCAGGTATTGAAGTGGTCAGCAAGGAGCATGTTAGAGTAAAAGAATTACAGTAGTTGAGTTTAAATATGATTAATTAGTGGATTACATTTTTTGCATATCTTCCTTAAGAAAGTTACATATTTTGGAGATGTTTTTCTAGATAAAAATGACACAATTTGGAATAACTGATAGATATGTTTTGTAGACAAGGAGAGATCAGAAGGGTTAGAGTATATAGTCAGGTATTGAAGTGGTCAGCAAGGAGCATGTTAGAGTAAAAGAATTACAGTAGTTGAGTTTAAATATGATTAATTAGTGGATTACATTTTTTGCATATCTTCCTTAAGAAAGTTACATATTTTGGAGATGTTTTTCTAGATAAAAATGACACAATTTGGAATAACTAATAGATATGTTTTGTAGACAAGGAGAGATCAGAAGGGTTAGAGTATATAGTCAGGTATTGAAGTGGTCAGCAAGGAGCATGTTAGAGTAAAAGAATTACAGTAGTTGAGTTTAAATATGATTAATTAGTGGATTACATTTTTTGCATATCTTCCTTAAGAAAGTTACATATTTTGGAGATGTTTTTCTAGGTTAAGATGACACAATTTGGATATTGGTTGTATGTGAGGTAGTGCAGAGTACAATATAACCCGAGGACCGTGACCCTGAGTCTGCAGACTCACAATGGAATCGTCAATGGTGAGAGAGATTTATAAGGGTAATTGTTTTGATAAGATATAAGTGGTGTTGCATCTATATACTGTATAAGTAATAGACTCTCAGTTAACTGGTACCCATGGGGATTGGAAGATGCCAGACAAAATGTAGTTTCTGGTTGCTTGAGAGTTACTATTAAAATAGGCCTAAATTAGCTGCATATAGGATGCCCTGCTAAGTATATTTGTCAGTGAGGGATGTTCTAGCAGCAGCAGCTTTCACTCCTCACTTACACACAGGTACGTTGGGCTGGAGATAATGTAACGCCAACACCGGGGAATGTAACGCCAACACTGCCCTGGCTCGGTCACTCATGCCACCTGCTTCCAGGTAAAACTGATTTGCATAGACACACAATGGGCGCAATCTAGGTGCCTGCAAGCATTTTGTGGAACAACAACCTGTCTCCTGGCATTTGTTGAACACTGTAAATTAATTTTTTTTATTTAAAGTATACAATTTTTTTTCTGGTTGCTTGAGCTCTGGTTAACTGAGAGTCTACTGTATCTGGAGTATTAGCACTTGTGATAAGTATTTGTCATGTGATTAATTATGGAACAAGATGACATATAAGTAGATTTAATGAATATTATAGGAAATCATTATTTGTAGTCCAAGAGGAGTTTTTACCAAACAGTCTTTTATCCTTGATCTGGTTTTCTTTCCGTATTGGATCTTCAGATGCTACACTGTGCTCACAATCTTTTTTACTCAGTAATATACTGTGATAGAAATGATTTTAAAATCATCACAGGGATCTACCAGGGAAAGTCAATCTTATTGCCTGGAGTGTTTGTAAGATGGGAGAGAGAAGTGTTAGCATAGAAGTCTGAGAGTGGTTGCTGAATGGCAAAAAAATAACTTGAGGCTATGGCATTTCATTAAGCAAGTCAGAGTTGTTTATAACTTTCTTAATTACTTGTGCAATCAATTATTGCTAATCTAATCTAAAAGTTACCTAATTAAATACCAACGAAGGAAGAAATGGAGGATGCTGCTTAGTATATACTTATGAGGCCTCGCCTTACCAAAGGAGAGTACAGAATATAATTTGACAAGATATTAGCTGATTTTGTTAATTAAATGAACTGAAACATTTTACATTTTTATATTCATTAGAGACCTGCATTTATCAGGACGCAAATAAGATTACTTACCTAGCAGTTGGCCCTCCTGCTTTGCTCCTGTTTTGCTCCACTCCTAACTTTGTGTATTTTTTATGCTGCTATATGAAATATATATTAAACTAGCGATCTGCCCGCCAAAAATGACAGGAGTAGAATTGTAAGGCTGGCAATGCTGTTTGCCACACAATGCGAAGATATGGCCCCTCTGTGCCACGCGGCTCACATTGTGAACCCCCCCCCCCCAGTGTATTTTAGGGGCCTTGTGACGACTGTTAGTACTTTGGGTTAAGAATTAGTGCCTTGAGTTAAGTGTTACGGCCTTGGATTAAGTGTTACTGTCTTGCGTTAATTGTTACATGTTTGAGCTTGTTTTTAAGCCCTTCGTCCTGATTTTACGTCCTTCAGCTTCGTTTTCATTGTGTTTACGTTTTTTCAGCCGCCATTTTTTATTGGCTTAGTCGATTTTCCTTCTTGAAAAAACGCTAAATATGCCTCAAATTCACTTGCAACCTCACTCCCTGTCTCTCCCACTGGGCTATGTGTGAGTGTGTAAGTTTATTTGAGGCATATTTGTTGTTTTTGCAGGTCTTTCGAGTTTCTTGTTTCGTCTGTTAAAGTCGTAACTTTCTGAGGCCCATAGGCCATCTACGTCCTTCGGTTCCTAAGTCCTACAGTTTGTAATTTTGTGCACTGTGCTAAGTCCTACTGGCTTCGGCGTTCATTCAACTGCTCGCCTCGCTTTGCAAGGCTCACAAAGTGTGACCAACGGCCTGTATATCCACAACTATTATATGTGATCCACACTGGTCCAAGTATTTGCACAACATAATCTAATAAATATTATAATCTAATAAATAAATATAATATAAATAAATAATATAATAAATATAATAAATACTGCTATTGTTTTATTCGAGTTTAGGAACCACTAAAGCCACATATTTATAGAATGCTATTTTAAAGAGCTACAATTCATGAAAGGCAATCTGATATTAGAAAGTTAATACAATAAAAATGGAACAGTGTCAAGGTATGTTTTATATTATACTGGGCAGCTCAATTACTTCCTTAAATTATGTCACTTATGTGTAGTATATCTTATCAAATAAGAGGGAGCAATGGAGACTTAATTTGAGTCAATTAGCTATATTTCAAAACTCCAGATAGATTTGCAATCTTACAGTACAGTCAATGGTTGGGTTTTAAATTTACATGGTCCATTTCAACTTGATAAGATAGATACCGGATATGGCATATTTTGGTCATGATCCCTTTCTAGAGAGGGCCTGTCTCCATCCAGATTTATTTGTTTAGAGCTGTCTTATCTTATAATACTACAGATACATTGAGCATAAACAAAAATGAACATGTTTTTATATAGTATAACAATTATTTGTCCAGAAAATAGCAATAAAAATGTTGCCAAAAATAAGAAAACGAAGAAGGCGAATCTGATGAGGTTTTGAAAATAGAACAGGAAAGAGAAAGGTAGCGGAGATAGGAAAATATTTGTCCAACTAAATGCAGAATTCCAGAGGATTGCAAGAAGAGACAAGGAGACTTTCTACAATAAGCGATGTAACAAGATAACCAAATGGGAAAATCAAGACATTCTTTAAAGAAGTAGGGATGTCAAAGGAACCTTTTATGACAAAGACAAAAATTGTGCAGACTTAATAGAAGCCGGTCAGATAAAGAAGAGGTGGCAGTAATACACAGAAGACCTATACATGAAGGATCTTAACAGTTTGCCAAATGAGCTTGAGCCAGACATCTTTGAGAGTGAAGTGAGATGGGGCCTAGGATGTCTTACTGCTAACAAGGCTGCAGGAGGTGAAGGAGTCTCAGCTGAACTGTTCAAAATCCTAGATGAAAGTGCTGCTTGTCTTATACGAACAAATTTGCAATTCTCAATAGTGGTCAGTAGCCTGGAAATGGCTGTACAGGGAGTATCTGATCAGATCAGCAGTGTAGACAGTCTCTGATGTGCGGGACTCTCCATATGCCCAGCATGCTTCACGGTTTCCACTGTCCCCTATTGCCAGTCAGCGCCCCCCACTATACTAGATCCCCTCTGGGGAAAATGCTGCATGTAAATACCAAACATGCCTGGGTACTACCTTTACATCAATAAATCTACACAATAATACAATAATTCTGATAACCCCCATATTGTGGCCCTCTCAATGAGCAATATGACTCCCCCATCCCACAGGGCACAAAAAAATAATGTAGCTGTCACAGTTCAAGTGTCCATGTTGGGAGGATGGGGTCAGGGGAGAGAAGGAAGCAACAATAGCAATAATTCATGTTGATCCAGGGTCCCCAATAGTCCAACAGTCCCTCAAAGCCTTGGACCCACAATGGAAATCACAATCCAGAAAGGAGTGCGACAAGATTGTATACTGTCACCTTATGTGTTCAATATGATGAATTCATAATGCATATGGCAGGACTGGATGAATCCAAAGCAGAATTAATATTGCTGGGAGAAATATTAACACTTTAAGATACCGGTATAAACTCCAAACATAAGTTTCAGCTTCTTTGGCCCTTGTCAGTAAGGTGTAGCAGATCTCTCTAAGGCACAGTGAGCAAGGAATATAGTAGGAAAT